>CAUVZM010000003.1:0-55000 GCA_963556455.1 Epiblema foenella
ATAGTCTAGAAACGTTACTTGAACAATTGTCGAAGGAAACAACTGAAAATATTCCACTGTGGGAATGTAGTATTGACACTGAAGAGGGGAGGTGTGTGGTCGATAAACAGTACAAATTACCACAAGCTTATGAGGATAGAGTAGAAGATGAGGTAAAACGATTACTAAAAAAACAGTTCATTAGACCAAGTAAATCTTCCTGGCTAAATAACGTCAGACCAGTCGTTAAGCCAGATGGAAGTATAAGGTTAACTACAAATTTAGATTAAACAACAATAAATTAATAAAAAGACATTGCGATCAACTGAAACCCTGGATAAAAGAGGTTTATTGATTTGGCGGGGGAATGTTGAGGATAAATATTTAAATAAATAACCCCTTTAACTTATAAATCATAACATGCATAAAGTATTTATTGAGTTTAAAAATGAATTTTAATGCATTTGTTTTTTTTCTCTTAATTCATCCTTTATTTTTTTGAATCTTTTTCATTCAAACCGCAATCCGCTAAATTTAGACTTTCTAGTTTGCATTCTGAGCTAGTTAGTACTTCCACAACAAAAGGTATAGATCTTTGGCAATTACTAACAAATAGATTTAAATTTTTTAGTATGCAGTAGTTATTTTTTAATGCATCAAAAATATCATATACTCCCGAGTCATTTATGTTGTTTAAACTTAAACCAAAGATAAAAGTTTATTATTTTCATTTATTAGCATTTCGCTTAGAAAGAATGCACCTTCGTCGGATATATTATTTTGCGATAAACTTATATTATTAATCTTATTATTATGGTTCAATAATGCATCACAAATGAGTTTTGTATCTGTATATTTAATATTATTATTATTCAAAAACAATTCAGTTATTTTATTATTTTCATGCGTCAATGCGTTGAAGAAGTATTTAATGTTATCAGTTTTTATATTAATTTTTTGTACAGACAACGAAGTTATTTTGTTGTTTTTATGAACTATAGCATTGCTCAAATACTTAAGTTCTTTTGATCCAATGTTATAAAAATCCAAGCATAAGTGACTTACTTTGCAATTTTTATCTTTAAACGCATCTACTAATATCTTTATACTATTAGATCTCAAGTTTTCTTTTGATAACATTACATATCTTATTTTATTCTCTGGTTTTTTTAAAATGTTTGAAATGATTTTAATATCAAAAACATTAATTTGGATATTAGATGATCTAGTGTTAAAATTTTGTTATTTTTAGATTCAATAAATTTATAATATTTGAGCCTATCTTTAAATCTTAAATCCATGTAATTAATATCCAATCTTTTTAAAAGCGTACCTCGTTCTAGACAATCACATATAACAGACCATTTATATTTTTGTCTTTAGTTTTGATTTCTAAATGTTCAATATATGGGTCTTCAAAAGCTTTTCATGCTTGAAGTAAAACTTTATTTGACAATTCGTTAGTTGAACAGATGTATTACGAAAATTAATTTTTGATCTGACAAGTAAAATTCAATCCCACTAAAATGTTTTTTTGTTTATAAGATTTGTATTTTTCTCTTAAAAATAGCCACATTTTAATTTTTTCAGAAACAGACAATTTATAATCTTTTAAGTATTTACATACTGGATAAAAAGGTAAGAAAAACTCAGCTGTTTCATCCGTTAACGATTCTGATTTGATAATCATTTCAGTAACTTTTTCTGTTATAACATCTATCCTATTTACATATATGTTTTCATATAATTTAAACAAAAATTCTTTTTTCTGTTTGTCTGTTTTAGTAAAAGTACTATTATACAAAAAATCTAAATGTGTTTTTTTGTATTCAATTTTTTTCCCAACATATCCATAATATATCCTATTCTAAAATATTCAATTGGTGAATTTATAAATTTGTTATCAGAAATATAAATTATAAGATTTGAGATCAACATTTTTGGTACGATAAAATTCATATGAAGATTGTAAATGAGAATTTTTATTGATAAGACTTCTTCAATTTTTTTAAAAGTACTTTTATCTATATTAAATATTGACTCTTTTTTTATATATGCTAATATCGTAGTTAAATAAAAGAGAAATTCTACATCATCATTCAAAACATCAAGCATAAATGAATAAATTGTCAATAATATGAGAGATAAAAGTTCTTCTTCTCTAAAATATAATTTTGTTTTATTGACAAATTCTATAAGTTTACTGCTAACCATCTTTAATTCTACTTCAATGTCCTTAGTATCTTCAACTATTATTAAACGATAATCTTTAAATACATCTTCTAAATTTGCGATATTAGCAAATAAAATGCCAAATTTTATAATACTATCTTGTCTTAATCGTGAATCTAAGAAAAAATTTTTCATACTACTTAATGTCCCATCTGTTGATATTGTATTATCATCTTAAAATGATGGAAAAAGATTTATCAACGCATAAGATTCTTTATCATTGACATAATTCCTTATATCGTTATCTTTGTATACTGAAATAATATTATAGTAATACCTCATCAGGTTAGGTAACATCTTATTAGAAAATATATATCCAAATACTGGATTATAATGCTACATTCAAACTTTCTGTCAGTCAATATTTTCTTATTAGCTTCTAATATTACTTCTTTTGTAATAAGACATTTAAGCAACTGCATTAAAACAACATTAAGAATTATCAGATTCATATTGGGGTACATGACAATTTTTTTAATATATTTATTATTAATATAAAAAATAAATTTATAATTTTCCATATAGTTTGACTTGTTATTTGTTCAAGTTCTATTTTAAGATGTTAAAAGACTGTTAAAAGGAAATTTTATTTTTTTTTGACTCATATACAATAATTGAATTCTGATTTTTGATATTTACAATTATATTACAATGGATAGCCTGCATTATGTACATTATAAATTAATTGAAAAATACTTCTAGTATATGACCATTGTATACAATAACATGTTACTGTAAAATATATTGTATAATTTAGTTTTCCTACCATTATATGTCAAATATAAACGTTCAGTGGCGAATCATCTTTAATTAATATAATTTTTTTTTTATTGAAAATACAATAGTCCGACTGATGTTTTCAAATTCATGTTGATTTATAAAAAAACATTAATAAAATTAAAATAACGAATCAGTATTTGCAAAAATAAAACTTTTGTCATTAAGTTTTGTAAAAAAACATTAAAAAGTTATTCAAAGCAACATGTTGATTAAATAAATAGTATATACTAAATTTTTGTATATAATGTAGCAAGAATGCACACGCATAAGAATTTAATTAATAACCATCTATGATTCTTCAACATAAGTCCAAAAAGCTCATCCAGGTTAATTACTTTAACACTAAAAAAAATTTTCCTATCTTCTTGCACTTCTCACACTTATGTTTTTTTACAAAATTTTTGATTATCTCAGAGTAAATCATTAATTAATGTGTGCTTTAAAGCTATCTAAATCTTAATTAGACAAATCTAGCATTTCCAGTATAAATGTAAACTATATCTTTATACAAAAATTATTTTCTTAAATTTTTGTAAATCTAAAGTCTGTAAGCTCGTTTGATATTATGTCCACACATTTGGTGTAACCTCTAGGGAGGTACCAAATTTATAAAAGTATTCTAATATATTTTTAATAAAAGTGTTTTTAATATGGTATGTATTACTGTCCATACTTTTTTTGTTGTTAAAGTGCTTTGGTGATTTAGTCTCTTTTTCCATCTAACGTACCCTTCTTTTCTTTCTTTTTTTATAAAAAATTTATTATTAAAAGAAAGAAAAATATTAAATAGAATTTTAAGAAATGTGGTAGGATACCACAGATACATATGTTTAAAACTCATACATATTCAATTAGATAATTTTTTACTTAGCTGAGTTTTCGCTTTTCATAAAAAATATGACCATAAATAACTTAATTTAACTTTGAAAGTGTATAAAAAATATTTGGTGTAAAACACATTGTGTTGCATATAAATATTATTTAAATATTTTTATCTATTGAAATGCGAATTATTGTCAATTCATACTTGCTTTTATACTTTTTTTTTGTAAGGTTCGCTAATGCAATACATGCTTACTTTTTTTAAAAAGATCTATGTAGTATTTTTTCAATTTATCATTGTATTTTTAAGTTCGAAACTTGGCTAGAAAGATAGATCTTGTCTTATGACGCCCAGTTATATACCAGGCAGAAAGTAAGATTTGTATTAAATAATCCGATAAACAAATTTAAGTACTCACAATAATTTTAAAAGATTTAAATATGCAATATATTACATTTTCTCAATAAAATTCTAATAAAAACGTAAGGAAATAATTTTTCTTTTATTTTAATTTTTGATTTTATTATGTTGTTATGACACTCTACATGTTAAGTTTTAGTTATATTAGACGAATCAACGTATAGAATTTATGTTAGGTTTCTAGTACTCATATGACTAGAGTTTGCCAATTCTATATATTAAAACCATTCATTAAAATACCTACTGCTTTTTATAACAATTTTATTATTTTTGATATAAGAGTCTAGTTTTATATTTCTACAATTAAACAAGATCCCATTGAAATAATAAATGACGTGTCGACTATGCAAAAACTTTAACACGATAATAAAAACTTCTTCTGTTTGGTCTAATATTGTAGTAACCTTTGTCTCGTCAATATATGTTTTTATGATGAAATCATTAAACGTTCAAAATTTGCATCTTTATATTTTTTTTACTTGGATTTATCAAAACTATTAGTAGTTTAAGATAAATCTATTTTTTATTCTGATATTTCCTTATATTTAATTTTGGTAAACTTGAAGTTTTTGATAAATTTTCTTAACAAACGATTTAGTAGTTTATCAAAACCTTTTGAATATAGATTTTTTATAGTATAAAGTTTATAAAACTGTTAAATAACTTGTAACTGCGTCTGTAAACATACATTCATTACAATATATACACAAATTACTTAATAGCAATTTTATGTCCAATGAACGTAATAATGTTATGCAACACTGTTCTAATTTTCAATTTTTAAAATTATAAAAAAACAAAGGCATAAAACTGTAGCTCGTCTTTTTAGCTCATGCTTTAAAACAAAATATGTTATATTTTACTTTTATGTGTATCAATATGACACAATTTTCGTTTTTAAATATAAACTCAAAACATGACTAAGCTTACATTTAAACGAATAACCGAAATCATGATTTAAATAAAACATATTCAGCATAAATCTTTCTTAATGCAACAAAATAAAAACATAGATAATATTAGTCATATTTGTTTATTTTTTTATATCAAACAAAATGTGCTGTATAAACCCAAATTTTACAAATTTAAATGATCTAACATTTTTTATGTTTTACCCCAAAAAAACGATATTCCAAAAATAAAAACATTATACATTACTTTAATCATCTATATTTTTATCTTATAAAATTTTAAAGCAGCTTTTTATGGAATAAATAATATAAAATTTTTAAAAGCATAATCCTATCAGATAGGAATTTATTAATGTTTTGTTTATACCGTAATATAATATGTTGTTTGAATGCATACCGGGTGCCTTTAATACTAGTTGTATGAACCCCTTCTAATATTCTACAAATTGCTTTAAGTGATTAACTGTGCCATGTTGTAATTCAAATATTTATATATTATTATAAAATTTTCAACAATCAATATATACATTTGTGCTTTCATTTACATTATTACTTAATGCATTCTTACTTTAGATTTTGTTCTGTCGTCTACTTGAAATAATAGATTCTTCTTTGATCCCTATTTTTCTACAAAACCTAAACATTCCTTACTCCGTCCACGTGATGGTCTTTATTATAATTTGATTATCAAGTTTTGTTTCGTCAACTTCATTTTTTTCATCAGAATTTCCTATAGATCAACATCAAATAAAATTTAAACATTATTTTCGACGTCTTCTTATTCACTCTGTAGACACATCTTATTAATTATCGCAAGATGAGAGATATTTATTTGATGGAGTTCTTCGTTAACCATAATGACGTGTTTTCGACTTTAATTTGTAAATTTGAACTTGTACATATTATGTTTTATTTTTCAATTTCGTATTCATGGTTCATCTTACTTCTCAATAGTTCTTATAGATATATTTGGTTTGGTTTTTCTATATCCTTTCATACAAAAATAAATGATATAAATCAAACAAACAAAAGAAAGATTTTTACTTATATAATCTTTAAATATAATATTCAAAGAGTTAAGAATTCAAAATAATGCTATTGTTTGTTTGACAAAAAACAATAAAAGCGGACATTGTAAGTCATAAGGCAGTCTCCTAGAGGCTTATAATTTTACAAATTGAATAAATATTACTTTTAAAATTTATATTCTTTTAAGTACAGTTTTTTATACAAAGATCTTTTTTGCCTATTTGACGACAAAATTTGTTTTTGCTTCTTACAAACTCCAAACACCTTAACTTAATCAATTGTACATCTTCACCACATCTTTTGCATAAAATTCGATTTAATGCTATGCTTATCAAATAGCAACATTTTTATTTTTTTTTATCAAGCTTTACATTTTCATTACTTCGGGTATAAAATAAAAATTTTTTAGGTAATTTTAATTTGGGACATATAAGTCTGTTTAAATCAAAATGGTTAAACTTTTAAAATTAATAATATATTAGTGCTGTTATTATTAATGTGAAATTATTCGAATTTGGCTTAGTCGTTTAAGAAAATATAAGACAATTTAATGGAAATTTTGATCAAGTAATAGTTGTTGACTATCTGTGACCTTGTGATAATTAAATTTTAAATCACATTAAAATGTATTTGCGGCGCAATTTTACCAACAAAAATTACTCTATACACATTGATATTTAATTAAAATCTAGGAATTTTAATAATAAAAAAACGCAAATATCTTAAATTAAAATAAGATTTAAACAAGTTTATGACACAAAAAGCTTAAAATATAATAATGAGCAGTAAAAATTTTTATTTTGTTTTTTCTTCAAGTGATAATTTAATTTGTTCATGAATGCCTTCAATACTTTTTGGGCCATGTTTTTCAATATATTTTCTTATAGCCGTACTATTGTAAACTATTCTAAGATAATTTTCATCAACTATTGCAGAAAAACTAAATACTATCTCATGCTTTAACATAACAAGAAAAATTAAAATGTTTTCATCTAAAAATTCGTCAAAAAAATCTATAATATTCAAATACTTTGTTTCAACATTAGATTTACGCATCAATTTTAGTTTATCTATTAGAGAAATATTATATTCAAAATCATCATTAATAATGTTTTGCAGTTCCAAAATCAAACAGGCTTTGATCAACAAACATACACCTCTTTTATAAGAAAAAATAATATGTATTATTTTTTTTAGTAAATCTAAGTTTTCCAACAAATTTTTACAAACTATTGATCTTACTAATTCGTCTTTTTCTTTATCATATTTTGAAAATAAAATTAGTTCCTCTAAACTTAGTACATTTATGTTTATGCATAAATGAGTTAATAAAATATTTATCGCTGTACCTGATCTATTTAGTATTCTTTTAAGTAGCATAATACTGATCTTTTCGTCTATTAAAAAAGAAAACAACGTTGTTTGTTTTTCAAAAAAATTTCTTTCTTTGTATTGTTTTAACCAGCCAAAGATTTCTAAAAATTCATAATACAACTCTTTTTCGATTGTTTTGTATTTAATTATAGGATTATACATTGCTTTAAAAATAACATTGTTTGTACTATTCCATTGTGTTATTTTAAAATTTTCTTCTGAACAAATTACATCAGTAGTGTCACAAAATTTATAGATGTATTGATATCTACTAGTTTTTAATATCAAGCGATCTCGACTTAATTTGACAGTAAAATATTTGTAGTCTTTAGCCGATAAATTAAAATATTTGTTGTCAACAATAATTGTGCTTGAAGTGCATGTTTTGACATAATCATCTTCGTACAATAATTTTATATCTAAACAATTAAAAAATTGATTAACTAATTCATAATTTTTCAATGAACAATCATATACATCTTTACAATTCTGAATTTTAAGTTTAATGTTATTCGATAAATTTAATTCTTTAATATTTATTTTAGTAAAATAATAAATACCGTTTTTATATATCAAAAATAATATATCTTTTCTGTCGCTAGACAATTTACTTTCAATAAATAGAGATCGGGTATCTTTAACAGGATCCCACACACGAGCTATAGCATATGACAATCCTTTTCCTAAGTCGTTTTCAGTTGATACAATTGAGTTAAATATTTTTAAATCTTTTTGATTAGATATCTTTAAGTTTTCGATCAAAATATTAATATTTGTGTCATTTATAGATTCTGAATCGTTGTATATTAAATTTTTTTTGGAGTCTTTTGATATCCAATGCTTTTTACAAAGATCAAAAATTTCTTTTCTTACCTGTAACAAATCTTTATTAATATATTTAATTAATTCTACTTTACAATAAAAATCACCAAAATTATTACTAAACTTGATTACTAAATTTTCTGTAGCTAAGGTTAAAATCACCACTTCATATTCCTCTTTCAAATTATATTTACAATAATTCTTACTCTCTAGTTTTTTCAATAAAACATCTTTCAGTTTATGTAAAATTTCTAACTTTGTTATTACTGTATTTAAAACATATATTATATTTAATAAAATCATTTAAGGGTTTAATGGAATTCTTTTTATTGATTGAGAGTTTTATTGAAATTTATTAATTTACATGAATCATTGTTTTTGATCACAAATTAATTATTAATAATTACGTGTAAACTTGAATTTCATGTGATATCAATGTTCTAGATTTATCTTCTCGTTTTTATTTTAAAAATTAAAACATATAACCAAAATATTTACAAAAAAATATAGATCTTATAGATTTCTTAAATGAGTAAAATTAAATTCTTTATTACTGAATACAAATATTAATAAGTTTCTAGAACCTTTAAATGGCGTTATGAAATAGAAAACATACTATATTGCGTTGCTTAAAAGTTTTCTATAATTTACCGCCAGAAACACCTAATAAATTGTATTAAGTAACTGAAAATTATATACATTAACATCAATAAAGTTAAAAGAGAAAAAAAGAAGCACAAGTGATCAAGAGATTACTTTTAGTTGGATTGTGAATTTAATATTTTAAACAGCCTAAATCTACTCATAATTTGATTTTAATATATGTAGTTAAAACATTATCTTAAAATATTTGTTAATCAAGATTTGTGTCTACATCTAGTATTTAGATTTTGCGTTTACGTTAAAACAAGAGGCTTATTATAAATAATGTCCAAATGATGTTAAATGTGAATTTAGATCAAAATTAATTTTTAATATGGGTTTATAATTTTTAAGATTTTGCAAAAGTATTAAAATGGCCTTGTTATTAAATAAAAATGTGATTTCTGTAAGTATTTTTGAAAGTGTTATTGTTTAGTAAAACTCTTTTTAATATTTTTATATGTAAAATAAAATCTGCACAGAATTTTTTTTGTAGGCTTCTAAAATTTGAAATTAGAACTTTAAACATTTAATAATCGTGAAATATAATGCTTAAGTAATAAAACCTAAAAGGCTGTTAATAATAAATGACATAATGAAATTGAGGGAGTTAAATGAGGTGTTATAGATACTGGACATAGACTTAAATATTTGTAAAATATTATTAAATAAAAGGTTTTGCTTTGTCACATAGAAAAAAAAAATTACACTATTAGACATTTTTAATATTAAATTTTAACAAAATGTCTTTTTAGATCTATATTTAAACATATAACTTTTTCAAAAACCTACTGTAATATATTTATTTTTATTGATAGATGCTATCCAGGCTCTATAATATTCGACCGCTTAAATGATAATTTTGTTTTATAAAATTATTTTGTAATATTATTGAGTAAAAGAATTTACAGTGTATTATCTTATCTTAAAAATGTGAATAAGAGAAGTGAAGAGAATTTTGATTGTTTTAGTATAAAAAAATGGACATATACACTCCGATCAATCGTTATAAAATTTCATCGATTTTTTTGTATATAAAAACAGCATTTGAAATAAATTTAAAATTTTTATTAAGACACTAATATGCAAAATGAGTATAAAAAATCTTGTCTAGATCAAACAAATGTACCAGGAATTTTTAATTTACACTAGCAATATATATAATTTTGTATGTTAAGTGGTTTAAATTTTACATAATTTGGAACCCCTGTTGATATCTTTTAGAATACAAATAAGCGTTTGCTTATTTACAAGTGAATGCTAACATAAATTTTGTATATTGATATAATAAAAAACTATTAATAAAATGCTTTTATTGTAAAAATAGCAATATATGATAAACTGAAGTTTTTTAAGAATCATTATATAACATTTGTTAATGTAGTTGCATTAAATTTAGACTTCAAGTTTTGTTACACTTTGTAATTGCATTAAGTGCTTTAGTATTTTTTTTTGCTTAGTAATTAAAGTGATAAAATTAACTAATAATAAATATGCTAAAAAAAATAAATAATATACCATTGTAATACATAAGTGTCTTTTTATGTGCAATTTATTAATTAAAATAATTCTAAAGTTTGTTTAACAGAATAATAAAGTATTTTATAATAAAAAAAATTTATTTTTATAAAAATACATACGAATAACTCTATTTTATTTTGAGTATTCAATTCTTATGACTGTTATCATATAGTGTATACTTCCAGGTTGAAGGTTTTGCTAGCCCAAACTCACCTCATTATTTACATAGATTGTCAAAGTTATTTTACTTATGTACTATAAAACTTACTACGCTATAGAACATTTAAAAATACTTTAATTTCGAGTTAAGTTTTATTTTTATATATGATGTGTTAAGGTTTTCTAGGCTTTTGCGTTAAAAAACTAATTACAATTTAGCTATTATTTATTTACCAAATAATTATTTTATTATTGAAAACACATTATCATTTATTGACATCGTTTAAACATTGAGAATATAATTTATCCAGTAATATTTTTAAAAAAAATTATGTTTAAGAAGTTTCATATGATGATTAACTTTACGTCAAAAATGATTACACAAAACAGATTATAATTAGACTTTATTACATAATATACGTATATAGCATAATTCCTTGTACAGTACATTATAATCAAAATAAAATTTGTTGGTAAATATTTAAATACATGTTTTTTTTAAATTAAAACTATTGATTGTGCATACTATAAACTTAATACATTTAACTATTGTGAATATTATAATTTACACATTTACATTGATTTCACATCATACAATCATTATGCTTTATAATTGAAATTACAAAATATAAACAAATAATCTAAAATTAACTTTAATTCAAACATAAAAACTTCTCTTGGCGGTTTTAACAGTTTTATATTTTTTTATTTTGCTTGTGTATATATTACCTGTTGTTTTAAATAATCTAAAAAAATATAAAAACCGATTCTAATGTTTTTGATTAGTGTCTGATCAAAAGTGACTGCACTAAAAAATCAAGAATACCCTATTAAAAAACTGTCTTAGATATAAAAAAATAAAAAAAGTTCTATCGTAAAATTTTTTACACGTTTGAAATTTAATTAAATTTCTTTGCACGTATTTTAATCAATAATTGTATAATTTGTGCAAATTGTTTTTTTTAACGGTACAAGAGTTTTTAAAAAAATACTAAGAGCAAATAAATTATATAGATCTGTACATTACCCTGTACTTTTCAAAAGACTAAATAAGTAAAATTAATCTTTAAAAATATCTGTTGAGTTTCTGTAAGATCATTGTATATATTTGAGCGAAATGCCCTCCGCAACATTACCAAAAGTCTTCAAATGAACGGCAAAAATTCAAGTGCATACGCTTTTATATTGTAAGATAGTAAAATGAAAATTAAATAATAAGCGCTAATTAATTTGTATGTTTATGAGCTATGCTACATAAAGATCTGAGAAATCAACGAAAGTCTCCTTTTTTTTAATAAATATTATAGAAAAATCGAACTACTGAACTTTAGTACAAAAATTTGAAAGTATCTAAAAAAACCATTTCTTTTTTTCATTGCTATTTAAAAACTGGTATTTTGATTCAGGTAATTAAAATAACGTATTTTCTGATACAATTATGATTACGATGATTAAATCATTTAGTTCTGTATCAAAAAAATAGTTGAAATTAAACATAGAACAGTAAATTAAATTTTAAGTTTTGCCAATTTGACATTTACGGACATTAATACTCAAAAAATTAAAGGTTTCTGGCCTCTTTTCTTTGAGGAATTTGTTCAGGTTAGAGAAACAATAAAAATATTTTATACATTAAAATGTGTTAGGGGATTTTTTCTTAGAACAAAGAATAGATCATTTTCAATCGCTTTAAAAAAAATATTAAATTTGAACCCTATGTTATTTTTTTTCAATGTTGACACTTTTTGGACAAACATTAAATATATTTTTGTAACTTAAAGTAATTTGCAAACTTATAAAAAAAAAGAGGAGAACAAAATAATAAGCTTCGGTTTATACCAAAAGACATTATAAAGAAAACTTTTTTTTTATTTTTGATAATTACAGATAAAATATTTGATTTACCAAGACACTATATGTAATACATAGAATAATATCGTTTAAATTTAATTTTTGCATAAATTTTACATTTGGTGTCTAATATAGCACATAGATGTCAGCTTTTAAATCAAAATACATAATTTTGTTAAAATTTATCAAAAATAGTATGTTTTATATGTTATAATTGTATACAATGTATATTTAAATTTTACAATATTAAAATAAATTGTGTAGCAAATAGGTACACTAAAATGTCATTACGATGTTTTTTTTGATTCTTTAATGTTCCCTATTAAATTATACCAAAAGCGATGGCTAGAACTAAAATTTGTTTTTTAGAAGTTATGTTGAATATTTATGTATGGTATGCATTCCTGTTGCAAATATCAAAAATAAAATGAGTATGTATTGTTTTGTATAGAAAACAAAAACAATCGCTATTTAGATACATAGAGAGATTTTGTCGTAGAATGATGTGAATAATAATAACCCTACATATAAGTTAAAACACAAACAAAAAATTACAAGAGGAAAATTTGAAATTATTTTATTGCAGAAATAAAAAACCAGATACAAATACTGAAATTTGTGAAACTTTTTAAAACATGAATGAAAATAAAAGACATACGACATTTATATATAATGCCTGTAAGAAAGACTTTGTTATAATATGAGAACGAAAAGACAGAATAAAAAAGGAGTCAATTTTTTTTCAACATTTGAATTTCAATAATCTTTATTTTAATATTAGACATTTAATTTAAAACTAAAATCATTTTTTAACAACTAAAATTGAAAATATAAGTGATTTTAATAGTTTAGATTTTTTAGATTAATAATTACAATTTTTTGATTTCACAATACTGTATATTTGACAAAAACTTTTAAAACTAAAAAATTAATTAATGTACTTATATAAAATTTATTAATTTATTTTTAAAATTTTAAAATTTTGTCTTTTTAACTTTTTTTATAAATATTATAACTTTATAGAGTAAAGATATGTATTGACTTTGTATTTGTTTATTTTAATGACATCGTACTTATGCTCTTTGTAATTTTTTTATTCAGTCCGTTAATACTTTTAGAATATGTGTAATAAAGTAGTCATTTGTAATTGAGAATTTTCGAATAAAAAAATCTACGCGCTTTTTATATAGTTTGTTACAATATATCTTACAAGAAAGCTGCACTTTATATATTTTTCTTATAGCAAAGTGACTTTCAATCATTTAAATTTTGTATACGTTATTGTGATACTGTAAAAAAGCTTTTTAAAAATTATGAAAATTACGTTTTAATTCACAAACTATAGTTTAGAACATAGAAACGCATCTCTAATTAATCAAAATCCAATATTTAGTTCTTTTGTTCTTTTAAATATCTTTCAATAATATTCATTAACATTTTTCACAACGTATATTTAATTTGTTTATAGTACATTAATTACCTTATATATTATGTTAACCATAATCAAATAAGAATTTATAAACAAATTCGTGACTACAAAATTTCTTTGCTTTGCTCTACAGAATTAATATGAGTAAAAATAAGCTTAACTCACGTTTTATAATTATTATGTATTTAAAACGTTTTGATAAAATGTTTAATTAACACAACCAATATTAATCATAGAAAAAAATTATTATTGTTTAAAAATCGATGCACATTTGTACTTGAAAATCTTGCTAAATAAATATAGGCGAGTTTTGACAATGTTTTGGCCAATTTTTAAAAATCGATATACAATTATAAATCTATTTTTATAAAATTACTTTATTGCTGGAATTTTCCCTAGTTTAAATTGGAACAATTTAAATTCAAAAAGCAAACTAAATGATAACTATGCATATTTTTAAGTTTTATTGGATAATTTAAATGTTATTGAAGATGAATTAAGCTATAACCGAACTTTTTTTGCTTAAATTTATCATTCTATTTAAAACATTAAATATTGATACTACAAAAATAATTTTAATATCAAAAGTTTAATCTCACGTTGATATGATTTTTAACAAAAGCTATTTTATGCTTTTAGTGTAAGATGTATAATATGCGATAAGATTCGAAGTCATGTTTTTTAACGATTAATTAAATAAGAAACGAAAATTAAATAATTCCAATAAAAATAACAGATATTATATTATGCATAAAAAGAGTATTATAAGTGTTTACAAACATAAAAAGAACCTATGAAATCTAATATCATATTGTTAAATATATTAATTTACTATTTAAAAAATTAGCTATTAGTATTATATTGTATCATTTTTAACTTCAAAATAAATCTAAATAAACAAATAACGAAAAAATAATTTCTAAGATTAAATGAAACGTAAAAAAAATAAATATTATTTTGCAGTGAACTAAATAAGTTAAAATTTTGATTAAAAGCTAATTTTTTAATGATAACTACAAATAATTAAAATTTATAGATATGATCTAATTTTTAATAACTAAATATGACAAAAAAATACACGACACATTAACTTACTATACTAAAAAGTCAACACTTTAAAACTATGAAATTGACGAACGCGTATATGTAAATTTGTACATTAACAAAAATAATAAAAAAGCTTTTTAACGAGTACATATCTATAAAAATTTATCAAAAGGTTTAATTATATAAAAAAAAATATTTATATTACTTTTAAATGACAAACATGAAAATTTTGTTTAGTTAATATATAAAAAAACGTTAAAATATTAAAAAATTTAAAAAGCATTTTTTAACTATCATGAAGTTGATACAAATGCTGACTAACTAAATACTAAATTAAGTTATTAAATCTTTATTAGATAATTGTTTGTTTTTCGATTATTTTTTCTTTCATTTTATTTAATTCTTTTTGACCTAGAATGCACCAAACCAAACTCGATCTTTTCGAATGACCCTGGTCGTTAGTTGTTGAAAAGTCGACAAGAGAATCTTGTTCTATTTTAGTATAAGATAAAGTCAAAGAGTGCAATTTGCAATTAATGTTGTTTAATTTATCAAATATGTATTGAGCACCTACTTCTGTTATCTTATTTGAACTTATATCTAAATTTTTAAGCTTATTATTGTTGTTCCTTAACATGTCACTTAAATACAATAATCCAACATCACCTGCATTATTTTTTGACACATTAAGATGAGTAATTTTATTATTAACATTTTTTAAGGCATCACTAATTTGTTTAATACCTGCTAATCTTAAGTAATTATTGTTTAAATACAAATGACTTATTTTGTTATTTTCATTTGTCAAGGCATCACATAAATACATAGCTCCTTCAAATTCAACTTCATTACCACCTATAGATAAATGATTGATTTTGTTGTTTTTATGCATTAAAGCATAGCTTAAATAGCTCACACCCTCTGATCTAATATTATTATAATCTAAATATAAATGAGTTATTTTGTTATTTTTATTTTTCAAGGCATCCATTAACATCTTAATACTATCAGGGCCCAATCGATTTTTAGTTAAATCTAAAGTATATATTTTGTTATCTTTTGCGCTAATAATTTTTGATATAAGTTTTATATCTTCAATACTAATATTTAATCTTGAAACATCTAAATACGAAATAGTATTTATTTTATAACTAATAAAATCATAAAAACAAAGCCTGTCTTTAAAATCAAATTCCTGAGATCTTATTGTTACGCACTCCAAATCTAAACATTTTTTTAGTAGATCAAAAATATCAACCCAATCATATTTTTCTTGATTTTTCGTTTCAATATCTAAGCATCTTATGTTTGTATTACTTAAAACTTTACATATATTAAGCAACCCTTGATTGTTGAATTTGATACTTTTGAAAAAATTATCATTAAAGTCAAGATTTTCGACTTCTTTAGTCCAGACTTGCATTATAAAATGATCGTTTGTTTGAAATTCAAATTTTTGAATCAAATCTAACCAAATGGTTATTTTTTTAGATTTTGATAATTCAAAATTTTCATAATCATTGATTAAAGGATAAAAAGGAAAAAAAATATCCTTTATATTTTTATCAAGTGATATATCAGTTTTGATAATCATTTTAGTTAATTTAATCAAATTCATATCTATATTATTTTCTTTACAATCTTTATATAAATTATATAAGTACTCTTCTTGATGTTCGTTATTATTAATATCAACACCATTATATAATAAATCTAATTGTGTTTTTTTATAGTTGATGTCTTTTCCTGTAATTCCATAAATATATTTTACTACAATATATTCAATTGGTGACAAAATTGAGTCGTTATTGTCTGATAAATTAATTGTATAGTATTTAATCATATCTGTATCATAACTATATAGAGTCTTCATCAGTTTTACACTATAAAAATCACCGTCTTCCTTAAGTTCTATTTTATTCAAAAAAAGCTCATTTTGACGGAACAAACTTTCTTTTTTTATATTATCTAATAAAGTTGAGAGATACAGTGTATATTCTTCTTCATTTTCTAGTACATCTAGCATAAAAGAGTGGATTGTTAATAGAATAAGAGATAAGTGTTCTTTATCATTATTACATTGTTTCGTTTTATAAAAAATGTCTTTAAGTTTATTAGAAAGATTATTGGTTAAGAATTTTACGTAGCTATTAACATCGTAGTGATCTGCTTGATATTTTCTGAAATTTTTTTCTAAGTTAACAATATTTGCAAATAACAACCCAAAAGATTTTATAGCAATTTCTCTCGTTTTAAAATCTATAAAATATTTTTTTATATCATTTCCTGTGCCCTCAAATGTTAACGTTATATCTTCCTCAAACGATGGAAAAAGATTTATCAGAACATATGATAAACAGTCGGATTCTTTATCGAAGATGTAGTTTCTTGAATTATCATTCTTATATTGTGGTATTATATTATAGTAGTAACTTCTAAGATTAAATAACATCTCCTTCCAGAAAATATAGCCAAAAAATGGATTAATAATACTACATTCTAAACTATCATCTAGAATGATTTTTTTATTAATTTTTGATATTGTTTGTTTCGTTAAAAGACATTGAATTGGTTTTAAAACAATCATTAAAAAAATTATATTCATATAGGGGTAGCTGCAAATTTTATTTTAACAATAAATAACTAAAAAATCAAATTAATAAGATGAAAACGAGCAGCGTATAATTATGAGCATTAAATTTTTCACAGTTTTTTAACATAAAATAAATCTATGTATGTGTTGTATTATAAGTGTTGCTATCTTGTAAAATTATCTCACAATAAATTTGTATTTTAAATTAATGTTTGTCTATCTCTGCTCACAAAACAGTTTCTGTCTTACAATTTCTTTTCTCAGAAATCGATTATGTTAAACAAAATGTTTTAAAAGTAAACGATTTATTTTACGCTTTCGCTTGTCAATCAATTTAGGCTGCTTCTGTATTTATTTTTGATGTGCATTAATTTGTAGTAATATCTTCTCCATCTATTCTTGTCCTATATACTTATTATCTGAAAAAAAACTTTTTTATTTAATTTAACAGATTGTCTAGTACTTGAAGAATTATTTTAATAAGCAAAACATTATTTCAGCTTTAAAATATTCAATTAATTCTTTATTTCTAAGATTCTTTAATTATGCACAAAAGCCAATTAATAGACTCAAAACCTTCTGTTGAGTGCATAACACTCAGTTGAAGAACCAATTATATTTATTGATAAGAAACCATCTGTATTGTTTTATATATAAATATAAAAGAAAAATTTATGAAGAGAAAAATGTCAATTCAAAATAAACCTTTTACAAAACTGTATAAAACGAGCTAGCGGTATACCCGATCTTAGCACCTTCTTAATGATTTAAAGTAATTAATATAAATCTTAAGTCATTAATTACTTTTAAAATTGATAGAAAATAGAATGCTCACATACAAACGAAAACTAGATAATTGAAGGTTTATAATACAAAATAGAAAATAATGTTGGTGAAAAAAAAAACATGTCAAATTACATTATAGTATTTTTTTGTAACCGATTATTGTTGTACGAGTAACGACTATACAACAAAAAGCAAATCTGATGTTTTTAAGAAGACTTATCGTTCAACCAAACATTTTTTAGTGAAAGATTTACGAAATATAATACATTGCAAAATGACCAAATTGCAAAAATTAATATCTACAAAAAAAAATGTCATATGCAAAAATAATTAAATATTAAACAAAATATATTATCGTAGCAACTGATAATTATGATTTAGTTTTTATAAACCAATAAAATCGCTAATATTTGAGTATAATATTAAAAGAAAAAAATAAGGCTATGTCTGGACTTGATAGTGAAATAATAAACAAGTTAGTCAACACATATATTTTTTTTAATTAGTTAGTTTAATTTTTGCTACCTTTTGATAACAATAATTTGTACAGCAATATAAGATAGTTAGGGCGCATTTAAGCAACTTATATTAATATTAGATTTTAAATGAAGGTATAAATTTATATTGTGTATCATTTTTTAATCTTAAAGATAATAAAGTAGCAATTTTTATTAAAAGATATTTTTCTTGCTTCTAATAAATAGGTATTTCGACTATAAATAGTTATAATTTTACATGGTGACCGCTTGAACATAAAAGTTGATATTTTATATTAAAGTGAAACGCTATATTTATGAATTCTTTTTTTTTGCATTTTATAAGACATTTACATAAAGTTCTCGACTTAAATTTAGATAAACCAAATAATAATTGTAATTTATAAATATTTTAAAATTCTATACATCTATAGTATTTATAAAATTTAATTTATGTATATTGTATTTAAATGACATAAAGATCTAAAATTATTAATTAATTAAAAAAAATCCAATTAGTCTTCTTTTATCATTCTAAGTTGTATTCCTTACTTATTGTAAATAGAAGCTATATAATGGGTCAGTTCGTATATTTCAAATGCACACAAATAAAGAAATGATAAATTCGAAAACTTTCATAATTTTATATTACGTTACCTTTAATAGGTGCTGTAATACAATACCTATCAATGTAAAGGCAAGTTATGTACAATTAAGTTGCTTTTTAATTAATTAGTATTCATTTATTTAGATACCTCATTGTTGTACTTGTTTTTATACTGTTACTTATAGATCTCTTATTTGTCTTTAAACCTTCTTTGATTCAAAATTAAAAATTAATTGTAAAAATAAAATTATAGGAAAAAATTGAAATTAACGGGTGGTTGCATAACATAAATTAATAACTCGTTGTAATTTATTAGAACTTGACTAAGCTGTATTATGCATTTGAATATAGAATTTGTTTTTATATTTTATTTGCCATAAATGCTACACAAATCGAAATTTAATTATCGATTCTAGACGTGTCGAAAAGAATATTGATATTTATAATTTTGTGAGATACCATTTGTTTTTTTATTGTAAAACTACGTGTTTTGTTCTACAAACTCATATTGTTGTCTTTTTTGTTAACTTTTCTCATGTTTTCTTAAAACTAAATTAAACAGCTATAATTTTATTATGCAATTAACTGACTTAATAATAAAATTTATAGTAAATAAATTTCAAAAATAACAAGAGTGCTATATGATCATCAAAAAATTACAAGGTATCAAGTTTAGTTACATTTTGTTAAAAAAATTTATAAGCACAGGTTTCTTGTAAACACCAAACAAACTTGTAAGATTTCTGTCCTAAATTATTACATCAATATATATGTGTTCAACTCGTGTAAAGGCATTTTACGGGTATACTAATTACTAATAAATCTTTGATTATAGTTTTTAATACAGTATCTGTAATTTAATCTTATTTAAGTATTTAAGTATATTGATCTCATCTAGTTGCTAAATACAATTAAAAAGTATTATATATTATATCTTTATTATAATCGATACTGTTAATGTTATAAAACTTTTAAAAAATGACACTTAACTTACAATATCTTTTAACAGAACTATTTTAGAAAAATAATGAATAGCGCATGTCATTATAAATTAACCTTTTTGTACAAATTTTCGTTATGTGCTGTACTATTATTCTTGCTTAGTCTTAGTAAATGTTTATAAATTTTTAATATGAGACCTTTCTTTGTATAACAAATATATATAATTTATCTTGTTTTGCACTATTAATTTTTTTTGTATATGAAAAATATAACTGTCATTTTTAAGAAGATAATTTATTTGTGCTTGGTTTAACTCAAACTCAGCAGATAGTATTACAATTTTGTAGTGGTTAAAAAATAAAAAACTTTTTTTTTTGCGTCTAAGATGGCTGTCTAACATTTTATACATGGTTTATTTCGTAATATTTATTATAGTCTCTTATTAGAATGTTTTAAATTTTATACTCATTTAATAAAAATTTTAAAAAAAATTCAGAATATACTACATGAGAATGTTTTGATTTTTAATTTATTTTTTTATATTTAACAGTCTAACTCCAGCAAAAGAAAAATAATAGAGTTTTACTGTAGAGTGATCAAAGGTCGATCAAAAGTTGTTTGACACAGACTAGTAAAAAGTTATTTTAAATAATAATTTTATATGAATCACGTTTTATTTAAACGTTTTTAATTGTATACTCTTACAAAAAGTTGTATGTTAAATTAATAATCCATAATGATGTTTTATTTACAAGATATTAATTACAAAAAATTACCAAATATTATTTTAGTACACTTTTTTTATGCTAAATTTTTCAATGTATATTGATCATGTCAAAATATATAATACTTGTGGTGAACATAACATCAAATTTTGACTTACTTTAAAAATTTCAAACTGTCATATAAAAATTAATTTAAAAATTGATAGTATCTGTTTTAAACTCAAAATTTATTTCATTTGACAAAAACTTTGATATTATTAACAAAAAAGATTTGATTGTTTATCTTCTGTTTAAAAATAATTAAATTTACAGACCTTGTCATTTAATGAAATTGAATGTTTTATTTAAATATTCTTTTGTCAACAATAATTGTATATTTGTAGCTCAACAAAATATAATTAAAACCTGATAATTAAAAAGCAGCTTTGTTTTCAATTTTATTTGATAGATGTCAACCTTATATAAATGTCAAGAGGCATGTCATAAAAAAACAGAATTAGGAATTTTCGTAATAACTTTAAGTTTTATACAACACAAATATCTTCGATATTTTTTTAATTTAATAAAAACTTTAAATATTTTTTTTTTGCAAGGGATATGAAATTTTTGTTTTTACTAATGATAAAAGTAAAATTGGTTTTTAGTCGATTAACGAACGAGATTATTATAGATAGCAATAAAACTATTTTTACTGAATTGCATTTAGAAACAAGTATAATAAATCCATTTTTTGGACAGGTATTTTCTCACAGAATGTTAGAAAATCTAAGATTGTTTTATTATTCTATAAAACCTTTATATACAAACGATATTAATAGAGACTATAGTAAAGATAAACATACAGATTGTTTATCTAAATTTTTGATCAGACTTTTTCCATCTCCTGGTGGAAATCTTGCTACTACAACTCAAGGTCTTTCAAATATATCAAGAAAATATTTTGGTAATGATAAATTAAGATCTATAAGTATTAAAATTTTTGCAAAATTATTTGTGAACATTTTAAAGCTTGAAAATAATAAATCTGTTTATAAACTTAAGGATCATGAATACTCAAAATATAATAAAAAAAAATATAAAGAATTATTGTATAAACTATCATTGTCAAAAAAAGATATTTTAGAATATAAAAAGGATAAAGAAAACTTGGTACTTGTGTTATTAACCATACACTCTTTTATGTTAGATGTTTTAAATACTAAAGAAGAATATAAATTTTATATTACTACGATTTTAAAACATGTTAAAAGGTCAGATATCACTGATGTTAAAGAATACGCAATGAAAGACCTAACATTTATCGATGAAGAAAAACACGACATCAAAAATATGAAATGTGATACTCTTAATGAAAATTTAGAAGTTAAATCAAATAAAAAAATATTACACTTTATATACGAATGTAAAAGAGATATATATCCTTATAGAAAAGATAATCCTCCAGTTTCAAATATTCTTATACCTTTTTATAATAGAGCAGAAAATAAATACGATAAAATTAAAAAATTCCCTGATTGTGTAGACATTACAATATTACATCTTTGTAATATTTTATTTTATTCCGAAGAAAAGAATATCTTCGATTTAGAACATTTAATATTAGACAAAGATTCTGATCTTTTAAATTTCTATAAAAAATATAGTACGCCATTTGTAATTACTTACGAAGTAAGAAAAGATTGGGCCAAGGTTATACAATGTCTGGATGATATACCGTGTAAATCTAAGCACAACAAAAATATTGGAAAGATTTTTTATATAAGAAAGTTAGAAAGAAATGAAGTTAAAAGCTGTCTTATGAATATTATTACTGTTTTATGTAGAATAAGTATATC
Source organism: Epiblema foenella (assembly GCA_963556455.1). Taxonomy (NCBI): domain Eukaryota; kingdom Metazoa; phylum Arthropoda; class Insecta; order Lepidoptera; family Tortricidae; genus Epiblema; species Epiblema foenella. The sequence goes on from CAUVZM010000003.1 coordinate 22,984, forward strand.
AGAAACTAATAATATTCTTGAAAATTATGTAAAGTTGTTTGACGGCGAATTAAAACCATCAAATTTTGTTAATTCTTTTGAAACAATTTTAAAGTTATTAGTAAACAAAGATACAAAGATTTTATGTTCTGGTGAAAATTTAAAACGTGACAAAAATTTTTTATATGGGTTAATGAATTTACAATTAGAAGATAAAATTCAAGCTTCCAAAACTAAAATGCAATTTAATGTAAAAGAAAATCATTCTTTTGCAACATTATTAGAAAGAAAGTCAAAATATATTAATGATCAAAATATTAATATTTGTATCGCCTCCAGATCAATCTTGTCACCACTTGATTATTTATTATTTGGTTATATAAAAAGTATTTCTGAAACAAATAATCAAAAGTATGAGGCTAGTATGTTAGATAAAATGTTTAATACTCAACAACTTATATCAAACGAAATTAAAAGAAATCACTTAATTTCTTTATATAATTTGTTAAATGAATCTGAATTTGATACAAAAATATATGAAACATCTGAAATGATAGTAAAGTCAACACCTTTAAATGATTTTGCAACATTTAATTTGTTCATACCATTTATGATAAAAATTGATAGTCTGAAAAAAACTGTCGATAATCCTTTGGTTAAATTGAGAACCTGGGCTTCATTGTTAAATTTATATAGCTTTGAACATGAAAATAGTAAGATTTTAAAAATTTGGGATGATGAAATTACTCAAGCTGATTTGTCTAATCAAGCAATTTCGTTTATTGATTCTAGTACACAAAAATTATTATATGGTCTAAATATTTTAACCAAAACAAATATCAATAAATTATTAATAGCCGAATTGAAAGATGAAAAGTTTGATTGGAAAAAAATTTCAAACATTATTAAAAAAATTAAAAGCCTAGAGAAGTTGACTCTAGAATTAAAGCGATGTGATAGTAAAGATTTAGAATGCATTAAAGAAATCTTTACAAGTAAAGACAATAATATACTACATTTAAAATTGTTAAATAATTGTAAACAGTTAAAATTTTTAGAAATTTTAAGTGAAGCTTTATGTGATAAGAATAATAAGATTAAACATCTGGATATATCAGAAAATAATCTTCAGCCCAATGATGGAATATTAATTCGAAATTTTTTACAACATGAAAATAATAAGGTGACTCATTTAGACTTAGATTTTAATGATTTAGGCATAACTGGTACAGAGTATATCTGTGAAGCTTTAAAATTTCAAAACAACAAAATTACTTATTTAGATTTATCAGATAATGAAATTTATACTGAAGGAGCTAAGCTTTTAAGCGAAGCATTATTACACAAGTATAATAATATTACCTCTTTAAGTTTACAAAATAATAACATCAATCACGAAGGAATCGAATATATTTGTAATGCATTAATATGTATGAATACGAAAATTAAGTCTCTTGAATTATCTGGTAATAAAATAAGAGATACAGGAGTAAATTTAATCTGCAATCTTTTAAGAAGTGAAAACAATAATCTAAAGGATTTGTGTTTAGATAATTGTAACATTACTAGCAATGGTATAAAATTACTGAGTGATGTTTTAATTAATTCTAATAATCAATTATTTTCTTTAAGTATTGCAAAAAATAACTTAAAAACAGTTGGAGCGAAATATATTAGTGGTGTATTAAAAAGTAAAAATAATAATATTGAAGAGTTAGATATTAGTTGTAATAACATTAAAGATTTGGGCGTAAAATATATTAGTGATGCTTTAAAAAATGAAAACAATAAGTTAGTGCATCTTAATTTAGCATCCAATAAAATTAACCCGAAAGGTGTTAAAAGTATATGCTCCGCTTTACAAAATAAAAATAACAAGCTAAATATTTTAAATCTAGATAGGAATAACGTACGACCAGAAGGCGCAAATTATATTTTGAAATCTTTATTTAGTAAATTTAATGTTCTTGATAAGATCTATTTGAACAATTGTAATTTGGGTGTACAAGGATACAATATTATACTAGACACCTACTATATTAAGCGAAATAAGATGATTTTAATTTTAGTTAATGACGCAAACTTAAAAACTGATAAAGATAAGCATCACTGCTTATTAGTAAAATCAGGTAGTTCATTGGGTCATATCTTTTTTACAAAAATGAATTTAAAGAGCAACTTTGATGAGATTGGAGACTTTTTAGGGAAAAATAATTAAACTTTATTTTAATGAAGAGATATTTTTTTTTTAAATGACAAATTTTTTGCTTTATCTTTATAAATTTGTTTTTTTATAAGCTAAAAAAGCTCTTGTTGTATTGATTTTAAATTATCTATAGAATATTTAAAATTTATAAAATATCAATAACAGCTATTTATATTTTTTTTTGTTTGTTTATAACTAATAAGTTTAAATCCTAAATATTCTTTAATGTCTAATATATTTAAACAAATTTTTGTTAAGTTTTAATCAGTAAAATAAATTTTAAAATAGTTTATAAATATCGTTTGGGTAACAGAATATAATTAGTTCGATTATGAATACAATTTTAAAATAATATAATTTACATGCTATCTACTAATTTTAGACTTGATTATGTATGTTAAGTTTGTATCATTTTTTTTTGTTATTTTATACTATAATCTGTTATGGTATTAGAACTATTTTATTAAGCTAAAAAAAGAATCATGTGTTGCCTCAGGAAATTTACTTATTAGTTTAAAAAAAAGATTTTAACTATTAGGCATGATTTTAATCGATTAAATAGAAAATCATAATAATTAATAAATAAATAACATCGATAGATAATTTACGACAAAATTGACTATTTTTATAAATATGTCTTTTTTCACAACTTTAAGGCACTAAATTAAATCATAAAACAGCTAAAACTTTACACATAATATCGCAAGCTGGTTAAGTGTAAAATTGAATTACTTATGATAAAAAATTATACAATTTAATCTAAAGAAGCATATTTTGATTAAGAGTTCTAAGGAGACTCTTAAAAGCTTTTTTCTAGACCATAGACTGCAGATTGAACGGGTTAAAAGTGCCATACCGGGCCCCCACAATATATAAATTGAATTATTAAATTTTTTTACCCTTAAAATGGCAAAACAAGAAGAAATAAACAAAAACTTAAATAATTATATTTTATAGGTTTAATTTAGAGTGCTCGAGATGACTCTTAAAAGCTTAACTATGGAAAATCGAAAAGGATGCCTAACTTCAGCAGATAGTATTGATGAAGTGAAGGTTGAACTGCAATGTGGGCAAAAGCCGACCAAGAAGCTGTCTGGCGTCGTTCGTTAAGAAAGAATATAAAGCCTAAGTAAATATAAACCAGAATAAATTATTTATTTACGTTTGTAAAAACATCACCAGAAAAAATTCTTCTACACATATATCTAACTAGAAACCGACTTAATATTTTTTTTATAAATATTGTTTAGAATTCTTTCTTCTTGTTTTGCCATTTTAAGGGTAAAAAAATTTAATAATCTAATTTATATATTGTGGGGGCCCGGTATGGCCTAAAAATCCGATTGAACGTTAAAAAATTACAGTGTTTAGAAAAAAATTCTAAGTATACCTAAAAGTTCCAACTTATTTGAAAAGCGAAAGACTGAAATAAGACAAGAAATGGTTTTATTTATAAATGTTTTGTTATGTTTATGGAAGAGTATAAATTGTGCAGGAATTACATTATATATCATATATCGGCACAATTTTAAAAAGTATCATAATTTTGATAAAATATAAAGAGAGTCTATAACGCACATAATATTATCATTACATGTCTTTATAATTAGAGCCTTTTACACTATGGCAAAACCTTATAAAACCTTATTACAATTTATAAATTACCAGCAATTAAAAATATTTTTCCCTAAAGACGTGATTTTTTTTTCTTTTGTTTATACAATTTTGTCATTATTGCGTCATTCTTTAAACAACAAAAAAATACACAATAAAATATTTGCATGTATCAATCAAACTTTTATCAGTATAACTAATTAATTTCTAAAAAACATATATATACAAATTATGGCATGAAATTATATAGTGATTTATTTACACTAAAAGAAATTTTTTTATATGTTATATTAGTAAATATTTAATACCCTAATGATATCGTATATTTTCTTTGTCAACTGTTTACCTTGCAAAGAAATAACGGTTCAAGTGAGTAATTTGTATTGTCTAACTTTTGAATCTAATAGGTTTTTAAATGGAAATACTATCATTAGTCAAAACAATATTAAAGAAGCAGGAAACTGTTATTTTAAAAACTTAGATTATTTAACAGAAAAGTATGAAGGATACTTTATTTCGGAAACATCTCACAATAATCTATATTATATTAATCACTTATTTTTGTCAAAAGAAGATGTTCAAGTGCCTAATTTTTTTATTCCGCAGTTCTATATAAAACGACGCCTAGGAAAGAATAACATTCTAAAAATTGATGTACCAAAGATTCTATTCCTATGTATCAATACCGAAGATTTAAGTTGTTCCTTTAGACCAAAACCTAACAATTATTATAAATGGTGTAGGAATAAAGCACAAGAGATTTTAGATAACATCTTAGTTGATCAAACAATATTTTTACATAGATGTAGTGAGATTATTAAAGAAATTATAACAGAAAAAGATGGTGTATTTTTTAAATCGTTAGAGCAAGAAGATTATGTTTTATTATTTTTTAAAGACGATTACATAAAAATTTGTCACTTTTTTGCTTCACTTATCTCCTTAATAACAAACAAAAATTGCGAACTCAATTCTGATATTTTTTTATTTTTGTACGAATATGTTGAAGAGTTTAGTGATCAGAAATGGGAAGAGCATTTAGATAGCTTTAATAGTGATAGTGAAGAAAAATATGAGTTTTTATTGTACTGTTTATTAACTGACATTTTAAATTTGTTAGAATTCATTGACAATTTGTCTTATAAATTTGAAATTTTAGAATTTAGTAATTGTAAAGATGTAATTATAGGATATCCTACTTTTGTGATTAAAATAGACACTACAAAACTTGACTTAAAAAATATTACAAAAGTGTTAGTTACAGACTGTAAAGGCGTGCGTGTTAAATACAAGAAAATTATCTCATATAAAACCAAAAAGATATTGCTGTTTATTGATGAGATCGAATTAAAAGTAAACGGTATAAAAACGGTAGATGTTAAAATTTTAACTAAAAACATTAATTATAAAGCAAAAAAAATAAAAGTGTATTGACATATGACAAATTTGGAATAGAGCTTCTTTTGTTTGTATAATTCATAAAATAATACCAGGATATTAGAAAGTTATATCTTTTTAAATAAAGCATATTGAATATTGGAATATATATTTGTTGTTTTCTTTCCTATTAACAAGAAACATAAATCTAATCAAGCTTTTTAACTTTTTTGTATGCTATAAAAGCTAACACTTTGATAATTTATCCGTTTTTCTATTTTTCTTAATAATTATCAAAACTAGAAAATTATCTATCTTTAAATGGCTTATAATATGCATGTACATTTGTCTGTGGGTATTGATTAGCCTTATGATAAAATACAAGATCATGATTACTAAAGTATCATATTAAACACATGTAAAATTATTTTAACTTGAGAAAGAGTTTTATTATATTTTGTAAGATACAAACATTGATTATATAGATATTTAAATAAATAACACATTAATTTTTTTGAAGATAATTAATACTAAAGCATAAAAAACTCGATATGTATCAAGTCGTGCATATTGCATATTAAAATAGATACATAATAAAAGAGTTAATCATCGTATTAATTTTATTAGAATGCATTGCAAACCGCTTTTTTTATACCTAATAATAAAAATTTAAATGTACTATTTTATTCACATAACTTTTAAATTAAAAAAAATCTTTTATATACTACGACCATGTTGATAGTATAGATTTTAATTAAATTATTTTATTGTCGATTAATTTTATAACAATTTCACAATAAAACTATCTTGTTAGACATATCCAAGTTAAGGGTATTTATTTATAATTTTTAAATAGTAAAGACTGACATTTGACATGTCTCAACAGATCTATATTTAAATTTTTATTTGCTATTGCTTATCTATTATGAATAATTTTGATTTGATGGAAAATCATTTAAGTATGTTAACAGAAGTTTCTTTCAAACGAAGTTATAAAGTACAAAAATGTAATTTAGATAAGTTAAGGATCAACATGCTATTTGTAAATGATGTTTTGTTTTAGAGTTTGTATATATGTAGTACATATAATTAATGCAATTTATATAATTAACAGCAAAATAAATAGAAATATATGTCACAAGAGTCTTGTGACAGAGTTTTTAAAATTACAACAACAATCTAACATTAATTCATGAACCTAAACTTTCCTCAGCTCAACCAGAACGCTTAGAACGCGTGAATGACGTGTAAACGCGTGTATGTAAACAAATACGCGATCATGACTGTTTTTTATAAAAACACAAAGTTTCAATCTAGTAATAGAGATTTAATAATTTAGACGATATTTAATTTTGGATAATAAATATAATATTTATTATAAATAAAGAATAGGAAATGAGGGGATGAAAAAAAATACTTTTAACAAATTAAATAAAGACAATTATTTAGACACGTATAACTCCCAGGGCGAAGGGAATAACAATATAATACATAACAAATAAATAATTTAAATGTATTAGTTGCTTAAAGTACCTTGTTTTTACGCTTAAAACGAAAGTTTTAGATTTAATCATGTTAGTAGAAATCTTTTAAGAATTAATAACCCATTTAACCTTCTAATCATGTTCACAAAATAATTATTAACTTAATGTATCTATAAACAAATGTTTTTATATAGCAGATTATTTTAATACATCTTTTATTTGTCAAATATATAATGAAGACAAAAATAGAAGGCTATGTCATCATGTTTTTCTACACATAAAAACCAACTACAAAAGTTACATTTTAAAAAAAAAGCAAAAGTTTCGTGCAACGAACAAAGTTAATTATATAATTTTGCATACAAAAATAAGTATGTATTTTTTACGAAATCAAAAAATTGTGTGTTGTTTTAAAATCAAATAATCATGTATCCTTAAACCATTTGTGTTTAAATTAAAATCAAAAAGATCTTGCGACTGTATAATAAGATTGCTTAGTGATATTAGGGAAATAATTAATAATCTTAATTTTTACTGTAAGCTTAGATTAGCGACAGTGTAACGTGTATTTAATCTAATAAATTTCATTTTTCGGTTCAGTATGCCTTTGAAACAGCTTGTACTTGTTATTTATTCATAATTATATTCTTCGATACTTTGTTATATTATATTTAAAATTAATTATCTTCTAAAATTGTTTTTGATAATATTGTAAACCCTTAAAGTTGATCAAAACTTTCACTTATTAACATAAAATTTGTCAAATCAAGATTCTGCTCTCTGATTTTGTCAAAGGCTTTTTCTTTTAATCAGTGTTGAATGACGTAAAAAGAAGAATATAGTGTTTAGTATACAGATAAGATATTTAAAAGCTAGCAAAAAAAATATTTATTGTTACATTATGTTACAGGAAAATGATTTACTTACAGAAATTATCTTATGAATACTTGTAAAAAAAATTTATTAAAATAGAAAATAAATATTTTCACCCATCAAAAAGTTATTATAATGGAGAGGAAAGCCAAAAGTTTACACATTAAAATATAATATATATATTATTATGAATTTTAAGCGTTTTTTATAAACTCAAGAATCTTGACGATAAAATTTTATTAATGCTTTTCAAAAATAAAGTTTTAATAATCAAAATAAAAATCTTTTTTGTACGCCAAGTATCATGCTTTAAAATATTTACATTTATTTGTTAACTAACTAATGCTTATCAGAAAACGTGATAATTGTATAACTGCAAATCAAACATTTAACGCTATTTTGAAATATATTTGATTAAGTATAAATCAAAAAAAATTATAGTAAAAAAATTCGACGATTTTAATGTGTGATTCTGTTTAATTGATTATTTAAGATAGAAAAAATAATTTTAATTAAATAATTTGCTTTTATGTACGTTACTATGACGCTCCTTGAACAGGGCTTCAAATGGGTTAAAAAAATTAAAATTTTGAGATATTACTATTTTAAATGTATTACAAATTATCATGTTAAACTGTATTCAAGGAAAGCGATTTTGGTTTTTTAAAAAATTATTTTTCTACCCCCATAAAAATAAAAACATCTTTAATTCTATTTATACCGATAAAAATGCAGCTATAGATTATTTAAAATCTATCAACTTTTATAGACGTACTATAAAATGCTGTTATTGGCAATATATGAGCTAAGTAATGTCCAATGTGTATAAAGAAGGCATTTGTTTTTAATGTGCAAATGACTGCTATAAAAGACAAAGTATCTAAACTGGAACAATAATGATGTCTTCCAGAATGCCAACACACATCAAACTTAGAGTTATATCTTGTTGGGTTATGAGAATGAGTAATACAATGGCCTGTATAACTTGCGAAATTTTTGAAACAACATATATTTCGTATAAGGATGAAATTTTTAAAAAATAAAAAATGAATCGCAAACTTATTTTAATAGGATTGGCGGCCCTAATAAAATAATATAGGTTGATGAAACTGCCATTTGTAGAGGCAAAATCATCTCTAATCCCACATCTCATGTCATTGAAACACCCGGAACAACTTGGCTGGTAGGTAATATTAATGAAGAAGGTGATAATATATTTCTGAAGATTGTTAAAGATAGAACATCTGAAACGATGTTAAAATTACTTCGTGATTAAGTTTTTCCTGGTACTATAATCAGAACTGATGGATGGGCATACCGTTCTGCTGTAAGCGATTTTTTGTCTGATTATCAAGTTGTTAATCACAGTATTGGCTTTACAAACGGTCTAGGCAGCATACAAACAAAATAGAAAACTTATGGAGCCATTTAAAGACGGAGCTACGTTCAAAGCGTGGTATTATGAAAGTAAATTTATAAATTTGTATTTATGAATTTTAACTTAGAATAAAATTTCTGAAAAAAAATCCTCTGAGACATTTCATTTGACATTCTTAAAAATATTGCTTTTTAAATAAAAACGACTTTATGTTTTTAACTTCTTTGAAGCCCTGTTTAGAAGCTCCAATATTTTTAGATCCTAAAAGTATAGATTAGTCAAAATCCATAAATAGAATAAGCATAGATATAAAATATAATATAAGATTAACATGAAAATATTAATCACAGAAATGTGACCGAAAGATTATTTCATCTTTAATTAAGTTGAAAAGAATTATAGTTATAAACGAATTTGACATAAAGGAATTAAAAATTATGTGTGAAGTATTTATTAATTTAACTTTGTTTTTATAACTATAAACAATTAAATTGAAATTAGTTTTATTGAGCTTTTATATAAATTTTGACGTGGTCTTCTGTTTCTTCTACGAATTCTGCCATTGTTTTAAATTCTTTTTCAATTAAAATGCAATCTTTCATATCAAGTGTATGCAATCTGCATTGTTTACTACCAAATGTTTCAACAACGAAAGGTATAGATTTTCGAAAATTACTAAAAGATATATCTAAGTTTTTCAATAAGCAGTGTTTACTTTTTAATGAAGTTATAATTTTAAGTATGCCCATATCATTTATGTTATTTGAGTTGATATTAAGATTTACCAGTTTCTTGTTTTTGTTTCTTAGCAAATCACTTATATAATTTGCTCCTTCATCATAAATATTGTTTTGAGACAGATCAATATTTGTAATATTATTATTAGAATTCATTAATGCATCACAAATATATTTAGTACCCATTGGTCCAATGTTGTTGCCATTAAGAGATAAACTAATCAAATTGTTATTTTCGTGTGTTATAGCATTGCATAAAAATTCAATTCCTTGAGATCCAATGTTATTATTTTGTAAAAACAAATGGGTAATTTTGTTATTTTTATGTACTAAAGCATTACTTAATAATTTTACTTCTTCTAAACCAATGTTGTTGTTGTTTAATGACAAGCGAGTAATTTTGTTTTTCTTATGAATTAAAGCATCAGTCAGGTACTTAATCCCTTCAGATCCAAAGTTATTATAATCTAAGGATAGTTTAGTTACCTTGTTATTTTTATCTTTAAACGCATACGATAATGTTTTTATACTTTCAGGATATTTAATTTCTTTTGATAAATCTAAAGATTCTATTTTATTATTTTTTTTCTTCAAAATTTTTGCTATATATTTAAAATCTTCAGTATCCAATCGTAAATTTGATAGATTTAAAAATTCAAATTTATCAGCTTTTGACTCAATAAATTTATAATATAATAGTCTATTGTCAAAACTTAAGTTACAAGAATAAATATCCAATCTTTTAAGATTTGTACATTTTTCAAGGAATTCAAACATTTCAGACCATTCGTATATTTCTTCGTCTTTAGTATGAATTGTTATCTGTTCTATATTTGTGTTTGATAAAATTCTACATGCTTTAAATATAACGTTCTTGGACGGATTGACAACTTGAATAGGCATATCCTGAAAACATGTATTTCTAATTTTTTCATTCCAAAAACTTGTTAAATAATTTTCTGTTTCTAAATGTTGATATACTTTTAATACTTTAAACCATGAACTCAGAGTTTCGTAAAAAGATATTTTTGTATATTTAAAATCAGTGCTTGCAAGGCAAAAAGGCAAAAAACTTTCCTTTGCGTTTTTATCAGATAATGACTCTGATATAATTATTAATTTAGTAATTTTTCTTGTTGTAACATCTACCTGGTCTTTGTTCATATCTTTATATAAATAGTATAAATATTCTTCCTTTTGTTTAATTGTATCGATGTAGAAACTGTTGTACAGATAATCTAGTTGTGTTTTGTTGTATTTGATTTTTTTTTCTAACTTATCAACTATATAGCCTATTGTAATATATTCAACTGGTGTCAAATTGCAGCATTCGTTATTAAAGTTTTGATTTAACAAAGTAATTAAATCAATTTCTATGGATGAATGCAATTCATTTATTGGTTGTATATTAACATTCTCTAAAGCTAAAACTCGTTCTAATACTAGAAAAATACTTTCATTAATAGTACATAAAAACTTTCTCTTAATAGAATTTAGTATAGTCTTTAAATATAAAATATATTCTTCCTCATCGACTAAAACATCTAGCATAAACGAATGGATTGTTAGTAACACAAGCGTTAGTTGTTCTTTATCACTATAGCATTGCTTAGCATTATAAAAGAATTCTAAAACAAAATTATTTAGACCTTTTATCTTTGCATTAACGTTCTTTGCCTCTGCACATGTTTTAATTTGATTATCAATATAATCTTCTTCAAAATTTGCAATATTAGCAAATAACATTCCCAAACTTTTAATACTAAAAATTCTCATTTTTTTATCTAAAAAATATTTTTTCAAACTTTTTAATGTGTCATCTGTTGCTATTGTGTTATCATCATTAAATGATGGAAAAAGATTTACCAAAAAAGTATGATAAACTATTTGATTCTTTGTCATTAACATAATCTCTTATAAAGCCATCTTTATATGCAGGAATGATTTCAAAGTAATACTTCCTAAGATTACGTAACATCTTCGTAGAAAAAATATATCCAAATAATGGATTAATGATGCTACATTCTAATTTTTTGTCCGTTAATATTTTTTTGTTGGATTCTAATATAATATCTTTTGTAATAAGACATTTAAACAATTGTATCAAAATTACATTGAATATTATTAAATTCATAAAGGGGTAAATGAAAATTTTTTATATATTTTTTTGAAAAAAAACTTGATATCGATAAATCAAAAAAATAGCACGTATCACAAAAATAAAATTACAAGTTGTGTATTTTTTTTTACATACATATCTCTTGTCTACTATAATACATTTATTTCTTTTATTTACTCAAATCATATATCATAACATATATTTACTTGCATTAAATTCGAAATTTTAACATTCTTATACTATCAATATGTATGAGTTTAAACTTTAAAATATGTATCGATAGTCTGGATTACTATATATACTTTAGATAAGAAAAGTAATAAGTTAAATTTTTATATTATCTTGTTTTTATGTTTAAATAAAATCTACAAAACTTTGCCAAAAACTTGAATTTAAGTGTATTAAATTGTTTTTAAACAAAAATTCCAAAAAAATTTACACCATGTTTACAATTTGTATCAATTATTTTTAAATATAATAAAAAATTTATAATCTGCTTTTTTTTTGGTAAAATATTTAAAATATACAATCATTATGCTAATCTAAATAATTTCCTCAAATACAAAATATTTTTTAACGTTATTTGGTTTAGAAAAAAAATTGTGATGGGTGAGGTCTATTAGTATATTCACACTAATCTAATTTTGAATAATTGTAAAGTTTTAATCATCTAAAAAATATCATAAAATAGATGGTTTTATATCATGTCTATAATTCTTTTCAATATTTACAATTAAATGGCTTGTTACATATTTTGTAAAATTGTGTTTAAACAAAATCATATAAAATAACTCCTTTGTAGATTATCAGTTATTTCTGAATTTCTCCAATTTTGTGATATTACATCACAATTCATTTTAACAATACGAAAATTTTGATAGACACATATTTACAAATTATAAATATTTGTACAAATTAGTTTTTTTGTATAAAAAAGCTATAAATATTGTATTTATATCTTTTGATTGACATATTATATCATACATAAATTGTTTCTAATTAATCCTGTTAACATATTATGAATTCTTACAAATAGCTAATGATTTCTCCTATGATATTTAAAAAAAAGGTTTACATTCTCGTGAAAATAAAAATCTTGTTTGTTATTATAATGTCGATTGAACACTTATATCGTTTTAGATTATAAAATTATATGATTATTTTTAAACATTTTTCAATTCAATACTATTTTGTATAAACAATGTTTTCCTTAAATTTTATAGTTTAAAGTTAGATTGATCAGAAGCTTTAATTTACTAAGTTATAGATATCTTATAAATTTCAAAAAAAAATCAAATGCATTAGATATTATCAAATGATATATTAGACTTTAAAAATTCAAATCTATAATAATTTTATAATTTTGATATACAGTCCGTAGCATAATCTTAGGACACCCCCATTTTTCGAAAAAACATATACGTTTTAATGTCTTTATAAAGCGTAAACAAGTTTTTTCGTAGTCAATTTATAATATATACATGTTAAGTTATTTAAATTTCGTTCTTTTTATATAAATAAAGCTTAATTTTATTTTTTTCATTTTTTTTGTAAATAAGGTGTTGCATAATCTTAGGACATTTTGAATTATAAGATATTTAATAATTTATTGAGGCTCCATCCTTGTCTATTACTTTTTTTATTCTATTTTCCATCGAGTCTATCAACTTTTTACAGTATCTTTCACTTATTAAATCCCAGTTTTCTAGAATAGAATTTTTAAGAGCAGTTATGTCATCATACGTCCTACCGGAACCATAGACCAGTCTAGAAAGTTCACCCAAAGATTTTCGATAGGATTCAAATCTGGGGAAAAAGGTGGCCAGTACATTGTCTCAATATTATGATCTTCTAACCAATTTCTTGTGGATATAGAAACGTGAGGTTTTGCATTGTCTTGTTGGAAAATTATATTTGAAAAATTCTGTTCATTAATAAATGGAAGTAGGAAGTTTTGAAGTATATTTTGATACTTCTCACTATTCACAGTCCCATTAATCAAGGCTAATTTTGATTTTCCCCAATAATTAAAACTACCCCAAATCATGATTGATGGCCCACCCATCGCCCTGCGGGAATAAACAACTTCCTCTGTGTTTACACCAGCCCAATAGTGTGCATAACCATCAGGACCATCTAAGTTAAATTTTTTTTCGTCAGAAAATATAACTTTCTTCCAGTCTTCTCCCAAATCTTCGTATTTACCTGAAAAACGAATTCTGTTTTTTTTATGAACCTTCGATAGTTTTGGCTTACGTTTTATCTTCCTTCTAGATAGCTTTCCTTCATGTTTAATTACTCTTAAAAGCGTGGTTTTATGAACTTTAAGATCTAAAGTAGCCTTTATCTTGTTTGCGGTAATATTTTTACCACTTGCAAGATTGATTACTCTAGACCTGGTTCTCAAAGAAAGCTTTTTAGGCCTTCCAGAAGACTTTTTTACACCATAAAGACTTGGATCTTTTAAAAACTTTGATATAACATTCCTCGATCTATTAGTTTCCTTACTTATTTGATTAATTGATTTTTTTTCTTTATTCATGTATAAAATTAAGGTTTTTTCAGTTTCGTTTAAAGGAGAGGCTTTGCTCATCTAAGGCAACAAAAATATATTCTTTATATACTTTTTGGAGGGAACTTTTCCCTCCAAAATGCAGGGTGTCCTAAGATTATGCAACACCTTATTTACAAAAAAAATGAAAAAAATAAAATTAAGCTTTATTTATGTATAAAGAACGGAATCTAAATAACTGAACATGTACATATTATGAATTGACTACGAAATAACTTGTTTACGCTTTATAAATACATTAAAACATGTATGTTTTTTCAAAAAATGGGGGGTGTCCTAAGATTATGCTACGGACTGTATATAAAAATATATAAAAAGTAAAATTTTTTGTATAATGTTTTAGTTTTTTACTTATTAAACAAAAATTTATAAAAAAGTAAGATTTAAAAAAAAATATATCTGAAACAAAAACTAAATTTAATAAAAAAATTTAAATATTATAGATATTGATATAATAACGTCAATAAAATGTACTTACCGAAAAACATTAAGATAATAAACAGCAATTATTGAGAATTTCATATACATATTTTACAAGTTATATTTAAAAATATCTAAAAAAAGATATAATATTGTTTTAATCGTAATGCTAGCAACATTTGCTGATTATTAAAGACTACACAAATTGTGGATTAATAACACTATAATACATGTTATGACAAACTAAATTCGTTTTTTATATATATTTCATGGCATTAAATATAATCAAATATAAGACTTAAAAATCTTAAATTGAAATCATCGTCAGTTTAAATTGGACTGGTTAAATTTTGAACATTTTCAAGATAAAAAAACATTTTGTAAATAGAAGAAAAATTTAACATCTCGATTACGTAAAACTACATTGAATCATAATTAATAGTTATAGCTTGTAATTTATAAAAATAAAACAAATAAATAATATCTCTCAATTTTGACCATTTGATTTTAGTTATCATAAAAATAAATGAATTTTTGCAAAGGTAAAACAGATGTTAAAGTTGTCCCTTTAAATGTTAAAATTAAATCTGCTTCTGTCGTTTTATGATTTATGGTACATTCTTAAAGTATTAACTAAATGTAACACAAATTTATACTAAAATGAAAATCAACAAGTTCAAAATTTCTTCATATATACCAAGTTTTAAAGATAAAGAAAATTCACACAAAACGGAAGAAAAAAAATTTATATAATGTAGAAAATACAAAACGCCAATACAAGAAAAAATATCTAAGATAAAATACAAATAATTTATAAATTGTGAGGATAATAACATTGTAATTTATATTTGACATCAGTATTTTAACTATATTAAATTTATTGTAACGATCGGTTTAAACCATAATAAAACTTTTACGTTTACTTAATTATTAAAAGTTGACAAAACAGTTCATGAATAATTGGAAGTATTATGTGATTAAATTAAAAGTACTCGTTTTTTATTAGAATTATAACATTTTAGAAATGTGCAAATCTATAGCAAAGATTATTTAGTAGTATATTTGAGATATATCATTTAATTGTAAAAAATTGATTAGATATTTATGTCATATTACAATTACATTATATAATAAAATATTACACGATTATCTCACTGGATTTAGTTTATAATTTTCTCGACTTTAATATACTAAATATCAAAAAAAATTCTTCGTGTTAGATATTATACAATGTTATAGGTAAAAAAAATTTATGGATAATTATTAGTTATATTTACATAAAAAAATTAAATCAAGTTTTTGAAATAATTTGATTAAGGATATTTATAAGTTACACGTCTCATTGATGTGACGGTATAAAAAATAGAATATTGGTAACATTAAAATATTAGATGTGCAATGTTAAAATTGCAGAAGATAAAATCTAACCCATTAAATCTATATATGTTATTTCATGTAATTTTAACAGATTACAAGTTTAAATTTATTTTAATTTCTATTGGGGTTTTATTGTAACTAAAAAGTAATGTAACAATTGTAAATAAATATATACTTACTTGTTAGTCATAAATCAGGTTTAATAAACGACATCTTTTATTTATTTTTATATATTTTATTTAATAACCACAAGTAATGATATTTTATTGTATTTGGCTATCTACACAAAAAGTTAATAATAATTAGATATTGATTTAATACTAAAGCTTGTATTTTTAACAAAAATAAATTTACAAAGGTCATTTAATTCATAAAAAATATTTTAAATTTTTACTTTTTGTAAAGCTAAATTTAGCTACCATAATACCAATTTTTGTGACACTTTGATTTTTTATAAAAATTTTTGATTAATAAAAAATTAAAATCAAAACATATATATGATCTATCATAAAAAATATGTTTTTAAAAATACATGGATATGTTATTATATTACACTTTAAATTTATGTTTTTAAGTAAATTGAATGACTTGAAAGATATAAACACTTTTAATTCAATTTACCATACTCAAAACAAAAAGAAATATCTTAATGAATTAGAGAAACCGTATATTGGTAAACAAAGAAACAACAAGATTCATAATACATATTACTTGGAATTTATACAATCTAATGCGCAAGATGAAACTTATAATAACAAAGTTATAAAAATAGCTAAAATTCTTTTTGGCGAGTTAAGAAAAAATCAGGATATATTGAAAACTTTGTTTAAATTAGACGACAATTTTAATAAATTATGTAAAATTTTTAATTTTCATATATTTTTAAGAATATTAAAAGGTTTATTGCCAACAAAATTGTCAAAGCTCGATTATCGCCAGTTAAAACGTTTGTAAAATCTCTTGCATTACATAGTTATGAAATTATACAAAAGCTTAGTTTAATATTTATCAATGATTTAACAGAATTAGATATGGAGTATATCAGACTTAGTTTCAAGGAAGACTACACTTAATAATGAATGAGGGATGTGAGATTAAAGTTTTACAGCTATTTCAACCAGATTGGTACATTGCATTCATACAAACACTAAACCTAATTATTATGAAAATGAATCAATTAAAGGTAGATTCTTTAAATGTTTCTGTTGTTGAAGATAAAACCGAAGTAAACAATAAACTATATTTACCTACAAAGAAGAACAAAATATTAGATGATTATCAGATTATACCAATAAGAAGATAAAATAATTGCTATTTATTTTAAAGTCTGATGAATTAAAAAATCAATTTTTCTTTTATTATATAAATTTTTTTGGTGATTGTTTGTATATAATTTACCGTTAAACATTTTAATTTAATAATTTCAATATACACAAAATAAAAAATTTTAATACACAGCTATCATGTAGAAAACTGTTCCTAGTAAATTTACAAAGATTGTAATAGTTACAACTATACAAATTATTATTATTATTATTTACCATTTAAGAAAACAGAGAATAAAATATTAGAAAAGCGAAGATCTTGTCGAAGATCTAAGAAAAATAATTCCAAGAAGCCATAAAAATATGCTCTATTTCTAATAAGCTTGGTCTAATCTATAGATACATTGATTTAATGATTTTGTATGTATTGACAAATTACATGTCAACAATTGTAGGAATTTTTAAAATACTAACAAGTGAGCGATTTATAATATTTTAATCTTAATAAAACATTCAAGGTATCTTGATGTATTTAATTCCATAAAAAAAGATAATTAGTGATAAATAGTTTGTAAAGTCTGTTTCTATTTATTATAAGAACACATTGTTGTAAAACTCAAGTACAATATATTATATAATGTAAATCTTAAAAAGGATAAAAAAAGTTAAATTTAATCGGTGTTATAAACTAAAACAAAAAGTTAAAAACTCAGTTGTTTTTGATATCGGCAAAAAGATTACTTATAAACAAAAAAGTCTATTTGATCAATATTTTCACAGATGTCTATCTATAATTTACTAGTAATATTGTTGTTTCATAAACACGTCATTTTATGTCACTTTTCGATATAAAGATTATTTAATAATGTTTACTACAAAAAAATTATATGCTATACTGGAATTATAATAACAAATATATTACAAAGTTAGAAAGACTGCTGATATAATGAAATTTAGATAATACTTAGTCAAAAAAAACAATTCTAAATTAAAAAACAAACACAACCTTAAATTCAAATTTTGTTTATTAGTTTAATTTTACTAATTTTTTATATTAGTTATATATATATTTTGATAGTTAACCCTATCAAAGGATCAACGGTATTTAAGCAATAAAAAAAGTTAAAGAGAATTAAGGAATACAAAAGTGGGGAATAATCTAGAGTTAGATAATGAAAAAATACAAACAGAGGATGCAAAAAAATCTAAAGATATCTCTTTGACTGACAGAAAAAATATTCCAAATATAACGCTTGAAGAAGTAGAACGTAATGGGTATAAAATGAAACCTTTTGCCTACACAAAAAGTGATGAATCAGAAGAGAAATATATCAATCTTTTATATAGACATCTGACACAACATCGAATGTCATTCACCTTTTTTTGTAAAAGTATGGATAAAAATATTTCTTTTGATACTAAAATTATTAAAAAATTTCCTAAATGTTCATCATATTTAGTAAAAAGAGCTTGTCAATGCGATAAAAATTGTACACGTGAATATCTTAAAGATATCAGATATGACGAAAATTGTACACTTTTTGATCTTGATAATATTATGATGATTCTACATATATCGATGCCTGTAGGGATTTAACACTTAGACCTCTTAATGGATCATTAAGACGATAAAAATTTGGAAAAAACATCGACAAAACATCTAAAAGACTTAAAAATTATTAGAAAAAGATTGTTTAACAAAAGAAAGTGACAAATTAATTTGTTGTGCATACGAGCTTCGAGATGAGTGTAACAATGATTTAAGCTGTATGCATCGTAATTTATATATTCCCTTTGATTGTACTCATGATTTTGATGAAGTCAAAAATATTATTGGATATAATCAAACATCAGCATCTCTTAATAATAATGCATCCTTATGGAATAATGATAATACAACTAAAAATTATCTTCCTTACTCAGAATCTTTAGAAAAAGCAGATTACTCAACAATGGGTAAACTAAGTATTAAAGGGTTGACTGGATTAAGTATTATATTTCTTGTTATGTTATTTTTATTAAAAATGAATCAGCAAAACAGTAAAAATTTCAAGTTGGTTATTTTTTTTGCCGTACTGATTTTACTAATATTATTATTAATTTTATTAAACTTTTAATTTTTTAATGTAGAAAAGTTATTAAAAGCTATAAATTTTACATCTCAATTCAAAGAGATCAACATCATATTACAAAATTCCATAAATATTACAAGACATTAAAAATTAAAATTGTGTTTTTTCTTACAATGACTTTTATTTGCCTCATAAAAAAAATCAATTTTTTTTTATTTTTTATCTTTTGTTTAAGTATATAGCTGTTATATCTTCATTTTTGATCAATATTTTTTCATAGCTACTAAGAAGTAAAAAAACATATAAAAATGTCTAAACCTATTTTGTATTCTTATGTGACTCATTTTTGGCATTTTAAATTTCTAAAATCTTGATATTATCCAAATTCCATCTAGCGTAGACTAGTCTATATTTAACTCGGTTTATGTGTTTCTTACATTTATCTATAATAAATTTATTTTTTAAAAAATGTCTTTTCTTCATATTTTAAAAAATTAACCCACAGAAAATATTACTTTTTCTAACCTTCTATAATAAAGTAAACTCTCAACATTTACCTTAAAATTTAAAATATGATTATCGTAAAACCAATTTTAAACCTTTTCTTACGACTCAATGTGCGTTTTTGTTTTAAATTTTATACTATATGTATTTATAGTATGTCATATATATCTAATTGTATTTGTAGTTAATATATTTAATAAATACGTAAACTCAGACTTTTATTAATTAATAACAACCTTTTAGGTATAAAACATACTTAAAAGATATTATTTTGTCTCAATAATTTTTATTAATTTAATATACATTTGTGTATTATAAAAATGTCTCGAATTTGGATCACTAAAAAAGAACATATTTTATTCTAAAATATGTTTTAGATATGGTGTAGATATTTGTCAGTTATAGAAGATTATTTATATAATTTTTCACTAACATTATCATTTAGTGTTTCTTTGCATGTTTAAGCTGATAAAAATTTTATCTTTCTTCAATCTGTTGATTATGCGTATAAAAAAGAAACAATTTGTTATTTAATCAATTATTTTATCATATTAAATCAATAAACATTCTTTGTACACTATACAGGGCACTTTATTGTTATTATAATAACATTTTGTATGTTTACCTTGTAGTATTATATCTTTTACATTTATCTTATCTATTACTTTTCTTAAAGTTCCACAAAAAATACTCTTTTTATAATTAATCACTAAAGTATGTTTTAAATTGTCATGCCCATAGGGATATTTCCCTAACTTAAAATATTGTTCAATTATATTTTTATTTAATATATTTTTATTGCTGTTGATTCCACTTGAATCTCGCCCCACACCTATTCTGGGCAGTCCGTAACCATGCTGACTTACTCCATAGTTTTCTCTCATAAATTTCTTACCCTTTTAAAATTTTATTTATTTAAACTTAAAAAATATTTAGCGGTTGTAGACAGTTTGACATTTTACATTCCAAGAGTATTAAAATATATTATTTGTCATATAAGATATGACATAAATCTTTGTCTAAACTTTATTTTATACATTTGTTTTTCTTTTCTTGATTAAATATCTCAAATTTGTTTATTTAATAGAGCGTGTTTAAGTTTTATTTAAGTTTTCCATATTTTACCAAACTAAACTCTTATTTTGTTTAAAAATTCTAAAAAATACAAATGTATTTTTTTCTCATTATCTCTAGCTTTTATTCTTGTCAGGATCAAATTCCTTACCCTTTATACCACATTTAAAAATCTTTTTTTATCAAACACTAATTACTTAAATTAATAAATTAATCTCATTAAGAATTGACCAAACAACCGATTTGTAGTTTAAATTCTATATTTTAAACTTGCTTTATTTTCAGAATTTTAAATATCTAACACAATCTAAAGATGTTTATAATCCAATAATTCGATTCGTTTTCATTTCTTTAACTTAGTAGTAATGTTTAATCAATTTCATATCCGTGTTACACGTTAATTAATCTTACATTTAAAGCATTTAAAAAAGCTATAGTCTGTAAATCTAGACATAAGCCTAGTGTTAGGTTGTACTAAAATATAAAGTTTAGAACAATTATATATCTCTTAATTCTTTACTTTTACTTACTCTCAATTAAAAGTATTTCTGTTTGAACAAAATATTTATTAAGTTCTGACAGCTTTAGGATGCCTGTCAAACTAGTAATAAGCAAATTATAGATTAAATATAATACTTATATTGTTAGAAATTTATCTGATATAGTCAACAGTGTTTTTTTATTATATGTTAAGCTATTACTTATATTTCTAGTCTTATATAGAAGCGTATAATTTCTCAAGCTTTTTATTGAATTATTTTCTCCATTTACATAAATCCTCTAATTGTACTTTACCTGGTATAATATACCTAATTAATACACTAGGCTTGATACTGCATTTAACTTTTCGACAATCTATTGTGTTGCCAAACCATGTTGCATGGATTATTATTTCAGACATATAACTTTAACTTCTGTTCCTTACATTTTATCTTAAAGTAAAATTATAGTTCTCAATATAGTCTGTAAACGTTTTTATATCCCATCATAATTCTACTAATACCTACCATCTTAAATTTTAATCGCATCTTAGCTTTATGTGTCTCCTAATTATAATAAGTAAAATTGCCCACTTCCAATCAATTTCATTTAAATTCTGTATCTTGATCTGTTTATGTTTTAAATTCTAAATATTTCAATTAGTTCTCTGAATTTAAATTTAATCGAACAAGTTACTACAATTCACATGAATATCAGTATGTTATTTAAATTTTGACTTCTAATTATGAATAATACAAAAAAAACGATTTTGGGTGCTGTAATATCGATATCAAATCCTTGTTATTCTTTACGAGACACTTATAATCTGTTTAATATTTACTCTATATGATTCAAAAGGTTTTAAAGATCATAAATTCTACACTCATTTACTATCTACTTTTCTATTTTAGCATCCTTTATTTTACACTAACAAGAAAAATTCACATTCTTGAATAATTTAGATTTTCTTTTTGTATAAACACTTACTGGCTAGGTGACGTACTTTCTAAACAATTTTAGATAAAATGGTATATTTTTACCTTAGATTCTATGTAGATCTTTAGTTATTGTGTCGTTTCTCTTTATAAAATGTAATCTAATATCTTACTTTAAAGAATACATCATATTTTCTATTAGATTTTTTTCTAAATTGCTTAATTTATAAGCATGTTTGCCAATAAATATATTAACATGGTGGAGAATATAGGAATCGAATTTATGGCCTCTTACTTGACAAGCAAATGATAATTTGTCAAATAAAGCATAGGAATACAGCGATATGTTACAATTAAAATTACCTTACATATATTTTTTACCAATAAAATGATCGGTTGGAGGGATTATATAGAACTGTAGAAGTTGTAATATCTAAACATAAAGTAAGGTACCTTTTAATAGTATAATTAGAAAAAGCATTAAATACTTATGACAATGCATTCCATAGTAGAATTTAGATGACATAAATGAAGCAAGATTACCGAAAATTGGAATTTATTTAAAAGACGTAATTAGATTTATTAAAGTTCAATAGAAAACAAAGTGATGGGGACCTAAAAGAAAGCCAAGAAAATGTTATAGTGCTACTTAGACAACAATGACATCTTAAAAATAAGCATCCAAATTTTAAGATAAAGAAATAATTGTAAAACAATTAAAAAGACCAGCTATTTGATACAAACATAAAAAAGATTAATTAAGCGACATGCTTTTTGATTAAAATTATTAGTTGATGATGTTTTTTATTAATTTGTTAAAGGGATGTGTATTTTTTTATAGTTATAACCCTTGATTTATGAAAATGGCTGAGAATAAATATATCAACATTTTTGTTCACTTAATTAATCTTGCTAAAAAACATTTCTAACCGCTAAACCTTAAAGTATTCTTTCGCGTATAAATTAAATTTTTAAAACTTTACTCACTTTATCTATTAAATTCTGCAAAATTTAATTTATAGATACATGTTATATTCATGTTACCTGAAAGTAACCATTTCAGCTATTTCTTGCATTATATTCGCAATATTAATCATTTTATTTTTAAAATTTTTTGGCCGTTTTAACAGAGTATAATCTATTTCTCCTTTCCATAATGTTCGCCATATTTTATTTATTAGTTGTAATAAATTAAACACGCGAAATATCATTTTAAAGTTTAGTTTTTAAATAAACCAACATTTGTTACTAAATATTATAAATATATTAATATTAAATTAACCTTTAATATTCATATACTAAGACTACCGAATATTTTTATTCAAAAACCACTTCACCATTTTTACTCTTAATCGCAGCTTCTATTTGTCTTTTCTCCTCTTCAGTAAACAAATTCTTTTTAAAGTTTAGCTTTAGTAAATTCATTCGTTTACTATTTATTGCTTTAAGTATATATGGTACTACTTCAGCACTAAGTTTATTATTTTCAAATGATATTTCTTTTAGCTTGTTGTCTGTACTACATATTTTTTCAAAAAATAATATTGCTCCTTCATTTCCAAGATCCGAATTTACTAATAAAAAACTCTTTAAATTACAATTTTTATGTACAATTGCATTTCCAAGTCTCTTGACACACAACAAAGAGATTCGATACATTCTAGTTTTTAAAAACGTAAGTTTATTGTTTTCATCTTCTAATACGTCGCAAATTAATAATAATTCTTCGGAAGTTATACACCAATAATAAGTAAATTCTGTTATATTATTGTCTTGATGTTTAAAAGTTTTACAAATTAATTCAAGGACTTTACTGTCTAAATGACAGTCAGTGAAAGACAAAGAAGTAAGATGGTGTTTTTAGACATCAAGAAAATCGCACAAAAAGTCTATATCAATGTACCTCTTAAACCAGATACGATCAAAATTAATGATCTTTAGATTTCTCAATTTTTTACATTCAACAAATTTATTTTTCCATCCTTTGATACCCCTATTACGTGGAAAGGTAATTTGTTCAATCTTTGTCTGACTTAATACCTTAAATGATTCTATATACTTTGACTCCTCGTAAAAAAATAAATTACAATTTATCTTTTCCTAATTGACTTTATCTATTTCTTTTTCCCAAAGCTTCATTAGATTATTTTTTTGTTTACCAAATTTATAATTCAAGTAAAGCCAAATCCTCAATTTTTTATTATCCTTTTTAAATTCGTGCTTTAGATCTTCAACCTTCAAAAAAAAAGGCAAAATTTCTTCTTTACTACATTTAATATTATAGCTTAAAAATTTTACCAGAAAACCTATCTTTTTAGATATATTATTACTTTCAGTGCTATCTATGTATTCATATAAATCATACAGGTGATTTGTTATTGCTTTTTATGTACAAAAACCAGCACAATTATAAAGTCGATCTATCATACTACGCTTTATTTCATAATTTTCATCAATTATATGTTTATTATTTTCCATTATCAAATAATCTAACGGCATTTGTGCAACATTATTTGTAATAGAAATACGTATATTTTCGGAGATCTTAGATAGACATGATGTTACTCGAATAAATTCAGCGTTTGAGTGAAATGGTAAAAAACAAAATTTGACTTCTGTCTCATTAATATAATTATCCATTTTATTTGTAATATTGATAAAAACTTCCAAGTAAAATTTTTCTTTTTTTTACAGTTACATCTTCTTCTATACACGTAATTTTTTGATGATCTTTCTTCAATAAACACAAAAATTCCGTAAATTTCTCAAGTATGTTTTCTGTTGTAACTCCTTTTGAAAATAATTCAATGTATTTAGAAACTATATTTTTTTTACTCGTAGTAAACATACTTGTCAACTCAGTTACAACATTAATGATATTAGAACTAATTTCATTCCTAAACTCTTTGTTACAATACTCTATTGGCCAAATATTGTCTGATTTTGCACACTTAACATCTTTTAAACATCGAACAACTTTTAACCAACCTTTTCTTACATTTTGTGTGATTGTAAAAGGGTTTTTATATTTTTTATAAAATAAATACAATTCCAAATTTTGATCTAATTGAAGATATTCTAAATTATAACAATTGTTTTCTTCTTCGTAAAACATAAAATTACATAAGTGTAATAATGCTGTTTCAACACTATCACGAAAGAAAATTTTAGAACTAAATTTATCCATCTTTCTATCATATACAGGTACTCTGCTATTAGATTCAAGTTTTGTATCTATATTGTAAATGCATCTATGAGTTTTTAAATTATATAATAATGTTGAGATTGAAGTTGTGGAGTTTTTATCTAAATCTTTGATTTCAAAGTTTGTAAAAAAATAACTAGAATTTTTTTTAAGTTCAGATATACTTACCATTGCCGTAATATTAGAAAGATATAAATTATATTCTTCTCTAGTTACAATGATATCAATCATAAATGAATGTATAGTTAACAAGACAGTGTTCCTCGTTTGTAATATCAGGTGTTAATATTTTATTACTGAGTCTTCTTAAATTTAAGATAAGTGGTTTTAATTTTTCTTTAACAGAAAAATCATCTTCTAAATTATCATACTTTATAGGTCGTGAATTTCTATTTAAAATGTCAACGAAAAATTTGGCAAAGATTTTAATACAATGAGTTCTTAGTTCGATATCTCCAAATTTTGAAGCAATTAGATTTGAAGAAGAAGGTGTTATTGTACTTAAGTTTTTACTGGGAGAAGGAAAAAGTTCAATCAAAATTGTTGATAGACCATCTTTTCCTCTATCTTCTACATAAAACCTTTCTCCTTTATAGTTACATTCTAAAGTTATACCATAATAGTAGAATCTTAGATTGTGCAACATATCAAAATAGAAAATATGCCCAAAAAACGGATTTAAAATACTAGAATGCAACTTTTCGTCTTTAAAAATCTTTTCATTTTCTTCTGATATAATTTCTTTAGGTAAAATGCAACATAAAGTTTTGATTAAAATAATCAAGTTTTTAAAATGTCTCATGATATGGGGCATTTTTAGCTTTTTATAGTTTGATTGATTAAAAATGATTGTAGTTATAAGGTATAACATGTTTTATGTAAGAAAGCATAGTTGTTAACGATATAATTTTAATTTATTTTTTAATTAATCAAAAAATAAAACTAGAATTTGTTTTTCTAGTAATTAAAATTATATTTTTATGTCTCTAATGCTTGACAATATTATATATTACAAAACATATACTTACAAAATAATTGAGAAAATCGTTTATATTCTTTATTTGTGAGTTTTACTTTAACTGGTCTATTTTTGTATTTCAAATTAATGTTATACTCTAATTAGCTATTATTTCTATATTTTTGATCAAATAAAATTTAAATTAAATTATTTTTAAGATAGAAGCAAAAAAGCTTTTAACTTGAAAGCGATGATATAATTTGGTTTTAGGTTAAATACTAGAATACAAAATACAAACAGTAAATTGCTTCTTTTCCATGCTATTTCGTGCTTATCAATCGTATGGTTTCTATGACATAACTCTATCAAGATACTTTCTAAATCAGACTTTAAATTTAGGACACGGCTTGTTTAATATTTTAAAACACTTTGTTGTATTTCAAGTGTTATAAAGTGACTTAAATAAACAAACTACTGTAAAGAGCGTAAACTAGTATTTCTCTATAAATTTTTAATGTTTATAAGCTAAAGTTATTTTAATTTATCCAGCTCTTTTTGCAGTATATCTATAATAAAGTTACAAAATTTCAGTCAAAAATGACTTTGTATATTTATACAGTTTTAGATTTGTTGCGTCGATTTTTGATATAAAAACATTAAATGATATTGTTAATCGTTAACCAATCTTTTTTAAAAAAGAGCATAAACTTTTATGTTATTGTATCAAACAATTTTTTTATCGGCATCGGGTATTAAATTAATAAAAAGTTTTTGTTATAAAAAGAGTATTTATATAAAAATTGTAAAGTTATTATATTGCATTTTAAATCGCCATGTATCTTTAAATTTCTAAAAAATGTCAAAATATAACGATAATAGCACCTCTTTTTATTTTTTTATGCAGAAACCCCACTTTTAAATACTCTCGATTTTTACTATCATATATAAACGTCAGATTAACAGCTTACTATTGTCGTGGTCTCTATCAAAGATAAAAATAACGTGATTGTCATGCCCATAGAGATATATTTATAACTTATATAGTTTTTAGTAACAAATTTACTTATGTCAGATAAAGAACTCACACTTATCATAAGATTTTTTTAGGCAATGAGAGAGAGTGTCTCTGAACTGCCCCTTAACATGAAGATACGTAAACTCGGAAGTAAAGCATAGAACTAGCCTAGAAAGTCATTCATACGTATGACTGAGAATAACAAAAGACATATGCTTGTCTTAATTTCGTGAACACACTCTTTGACATAGACACATTAATTATCGTCAGAGAAAACTAAATAAGTCAATCTTAAAGAAAGCCAATTATTTGTTATGTAAACTTTTGGAGAATATCTGATTATTTTAAGCCTTTTGTGTCTTTTCAGGCCAAGGTTTCATAAGATACTTATGGCACAACTTAAATATTATATTGTTGTTTACTTCACCTGAATTTAACCCCATTTCTTTTCTGGTCAATCTTAGACCATTCTTGCCTAATCCATTGTTTACTCTCATAATTTCTTGTACTTTTTACGTATATTCGTTTTGAATTTAAAACATTTAGCAGTTGCAGTCAATTAATTTTGTACCTTTCTAAAAATCAAACATAACAATTTTCATACTAAATAAAACATAGATCTATATTCATAAAAAATTAGATCTATAGATAGCTAATTAAATAACTGAATTTTAACACGATAAACAATCCTGTTTTTTAATGAAAACTATTGTTAAAATTTACAAACAAACGTTTGTAAAGTATTTATTATAGAAAGTATAAACATCTATCTATTTTCCATACTAATTAGTAATTTGTAATTTTTTTATCCCTTTTTTTGTCGGTGTTAATTTTTAAATTTAAGTTGTATGTAATTTTTTGAAAAGTTAAAGTGATTCATAACATGAATTCACATTTACAGTAAATAAATAAATACTAACTGATCAACAAGTTAATAAGAACGTATAATAAGTAAATAAAAGCCTAACACAAAATATAATATTTATATTATAAAAAGTATTTAAAAAAAAAGATTTGAATTTTATTTTAATAATTTTTAAATTATTAATTTTCTCCTTATTGGTAAAAACAAAGGAGAGTTTAAGAAGATGGTCTATTCATCTTTTTTAAATAATAAGCATAACAACAGGAAAATGCGTAAAAATTACTCAAAAGACCGTCCGGTTTAAAAAGAAACTGACAACTAGTACTTTTAAAAATATTTTGTCAAAACAAATCTAAATCTTTATAAAATAATGGTCAAAATTGTTTCTTAAATATTTTTTTATTTGTTTGTTTTTTTTAAAAAATTTATAATTAAATATAATTGGCTTTTAACAATCTGCAGCAAAAATAAAATAATTTTTAAATCTAATTGAAAAATAAGCACAGACAAAGTGAAACTTGATTGACAGTGATAACTGATAAATTCATTAGTAACACAAAATGTATTTAATAAGTTTTAATTTTTTTTTGATGCAAATGAATTATGTTAAAATTTTATAGATTCTATTCTGTAAAATGACAAACTCTATATTAAATAAGATATCAGTATGAAAATGTATTACATCGTTTGCTAAATAACGAATACAGAAAATTGCAATAGTATTTTTTTTTATGTTTCTTTATAAAATATAAATTCTTTTAATTTTAGTTATATAGTATTTATATTGGCTTTAGATTGAAATTTGATTCAGTTGTTACAAGGGGGATAAATTGTATTAATTTAAAATTTGTTAAGAATTTTTGATTGCAAAAAAATTGTATCGATACAAATGTTAATAATGTGTTTTTTAACTTAAGCTCTTAATAATTATTATATGAAATTTAACCGCTTACTTAATAATATATAAGTAGTAAAATATGCAAACTACGGTCATTTTAAAAAATTGAATGTTATCATTAAATTTTTTTTGTGAAAAATATTTTTCTTTAATTGTAACGCAAAAACAACATATTTAAATATATGATATAAGAATAATCTATTATTACATACAAAAGATTTAAACAGTTTGAAAATTTCAATGGCATGTTTAAAAAATAGTTTCATAATTTTTATGCAAAATTGAGCATCGAATTTTAAATTTAAAAATATTTTTTTTTTGAAATCTTGATAAAATTTTTTTGTCAGGGGTATGAGATTTCTGTTTTTCTTATCAAGTAGAATAAAATTAATTTTTTGTCTAATAACTAAAGAAATGATATCAGAAAGTAATCAAACTATTTTTACTGATTCTCGTTTAGAGTTCAGTATAGTAAATCCAATTTTTGGACAATTATTTACTCACAGAATGTTGGAAAACTTAAGAATGTTCTATTATTTTATAGAACCTTCGTATACAAACGATATCAATAGAGATTATAGTAAGGATAAACATACAGATTATTTATCTAAATTGTTGGTCAAGCTTTTCCCTTCGCCTGGTGGAAATCTTGCTACTACAACTCAAGGTATTTCAAATATATCAAGAAGATTTTTTGGTCTTGAAAATTTAAGATCTATAAGTATTAAAATCTTTGCAAAGTTATTTGTAAACATTTTAAAGCTTGAAAAAAATAATTGTCTTTATAATCTTGAGTATCAAGAAAATTCAAATAATAATAGAAAAAAATATAAAGAATTATTGTATAAAATAGCATTAACAAAAAAAGATATTGCAGAATTTGAAAAAAACAAAGAAAACTTAGTACTCGTATTATTAACTATACATTCTTTTATGTTAGATGTATTGAATACGAAAGAAGAATATGAATTGTATGTAACTACAATTTTAAAACACATTGTATGGTCAGATATTACAAAAGTTAAAGAATACTTCATGAAAGATATAACATTTATTGATGAAGAAGAACACGACATTACAAATACTAGACATGATTTTATTACAAAAAATTCTATAGAAAATTCTTATAAAAAGGTATTGAATTTATTTTACAAAGCAAAAAAAGATATATATCCATATTGAAGAGATAGTCCTCTAGCTTTAAATGCTTTAGTACCTATTTATTTTAGAGCAGAGAATAAATACGATAAAAGCAACAACTTTCCTGATTGTGTAGAAATTACAATTTTACATCTCTGTAATGTTTTATTTTTTAATGAAGAAAAGAGAATTTTTGATGTGGAACATCTAATACTAGACAAAGATTCTGATCTATTAAATTTTTATAAAAAATATAATACGCCATTTGTGATTACATACGAAGTTAGAAAGGATTGGGCAAAGGTTTTACAATGTTTGGATGATATACCATGTAAATCTAAGCATAACGAAAATCTTGGAAAAATTTTCTATATAAGGACACACGAAAGAAATGAAATAAAAAGCTGTCTTATGAATGTTATTACCGTTTTGTGTAAAATATGTATATCAAAAACTAATAATATTTTAAAAGATTACATTACGTTGTTTGATGGAGAATTAAAATCATCAACTTTTGTTAATTCTTTCGAAACCTTTTTAAATTTGCTAGTAAACAATTATACGAAGATTTATTGTGCTGGCGAAAATTTAAAACGTGACAACAATTTTGTATATGGTTTTATTACTTTACAAATAGAAGATAGCACACAAAAATCTATAACCAAAATGCAATTTAATGTAAAAAAAAATCATTCTTTTGCAACTTTTTTAGATAGAAAATCGAAATATACGTATGTTCAAAAAAACAATACTTGTATTGCCTCCAAATCAAACTTGTCACCGATCGATTATTTATTATTAGGTTATATTAAAAGCATATCTGAAACAAGTAATCAAAAATATGAGGCTAGTATGTTAGATAAAATGTTTAACACACAAAAATTTATCTCAAATGAAAGTAAAAGAGAACATTTATTTTTTTTGTACAATTTGCTAAATGATTCTGAATTTGATAAAAAAATTTATAAAACATCTGAAATGATAGTAAAGTCAACCCCACTGGAAGATTTTGCAACGTTCAATTTATTTGTACCTTTTATGATAAAAATTGATAGTCTGAAAAAAAATGTGAACAATTCTTTGCTTAAATTATGTACTTGGAAGGAATTGCTTGATTTATATGACTTTAAACATGAAAATACACAGATTATGAAAATTTGGGATGATATAATTACAAACACTGATTTTTCATACCAAAAAGTCGGATTTTTGGATTTTAGTACACAAAAATTAATACATGGTTTAGAGGTTCTAGCAAAAACAAACATTAAAAGATTGGCAATAGAAGAATTAAAAGATAATAAGATTGATTGGGAAAAAATTTCAAAAGCTATTCATAAAATCAAAACCCTAGAAAAGTTAACTCTTTCAATGGAACAATGTGAAACTAAGGATTTAATGTTTATTAAAGAGATATTTACAAACAAAGAAAATAATATAATACAATTAGGTTTTTTTAATTATAATGGA
>CAUVZM010000004.1:0-31873 GCA_963556455.1 Epiblema foenella
GAATCGCGCCACTCTCGTCCAGCGGGGCTAGCACAACTGCCGCTTCGATGCGACGCGAGTAGAGATAAATCTACCCTCCTCTTTCCAATTTACACAGTTCGAGTGAGACAGGAATCGCTAAGTCGCGCGAGATACGACTTGGCAGCACGTTGTGCTAGCCCACCAGGACAGGTTCATTCAATTCAAGTCTATACATTTTGATCGCGTCGCTCGCGCCGCCCCGCTCTCCGCCCCGCTGCCCGCTAGCGACGAGTCCGCGGCCTCACACTATCACGGTCGCCGGACTCAGTGACCTTACTAACTTACTCACCAAGTCACCATCGAGAAAACAGAACCACATGCCTTCAGAACAAGTATGATATAATTATATAACTTGACCCTCTGTAAGGTGGAGATACATTACCAGTTGAGCTGCTCGAATTGTAACCGATATAACATTATGTGCCTTCTCGAAAAAGGGTCTCGAGAACGCGCAATCGCGTATATAGGACACTCATCACAGCTTTTCTTAAGCAAAGCAGTGCCTAATTTCAATATCCGAACGCCACGGACGTTCGGAAACTCGCCCGGGGGAATAAATTACTCCGTCTATTCAATATTTCATCAGGGCGAGAGGCCGACTCTGAATATTCAAAACTAGAGGAGACACGTAAAGGCACGCGCAAGCCATTTTTCGCGCCTATCATCTCGGTAACAAAACGCACTCGTAATTACCCCCTCCACGTCCCCACCCCCGCCTTAACCCCTCGCCCGCCGGGGGCCGCCCAGTGACAATTATTGATCAAAAATTCTCTCTCTTCTTTCGCAAAAGAAAACTTGGACGGGTTACGTGTCAACTGAATGTTCTTGATACTTGTAATTAGGGATTTTTATTTTTTTCAGTTTATGTTTGTAAGTTGGGTCGAATGCTATTCTTCGCAATGTCTGCACCCTTCTTAGTGATTAATTCGAAACTGGTTTCAATATCCCTAACCTAAGATGATGGACCTCCGTGTGAGTACTTTGAAATTTTGTGGTTAACTAACTAACAAATTCATTCATTATTTGTATGGTAAAGGTAACTTTTTGCATTCATTAACGCGGTTAAAAGCTGGAGATTATCAAAACCTACGTGTTTTTTTAATTTCACACGTATGATATTTCGTACATAAGTTTAAAAAAATTATTGATGCGAGCTAGGATTCGAACCCGAAACCATCGATTCCTTCGAAGATGCACATAATATTACGATTTTTGTTTTTAGGATCTAGGATTCTCGGATCTAACAAAGTGGCTATAATATATGCTTGTTAAAATAATCTCAGTGAAACAAAATTACATCCGGAATATGTAATTCAATGGAAAAACCTCTCATCTGAAACTACTTCAAACTTCTCATCAGCCTTTTGAGTTAAACTGTTGCATTTCATGTAACTACCTACTGGGAATTAAAAATTGCAACTAGTGTGACGTGTGAATTTTCTCTGAAATAAATTTGAATTTCATTGTTAGAACTAGGTCTATCAAAGAAACTGAGAAACTTCACATTTTTATTTCGGACCGTTGGCGAAAAGAGCGTATTAAAAGAAACTGTATTAAGTACCTAATTGAACTTATATTTGTAAAACCCAATGTCTACGGTTAATGCTAGGTCCAAAATTCAGACATTCAAGATCGTCACATTTTTGTATGGCATTGTTTTTAGTTT
This sequence comes from Epiblema foenella, assembly GCA_963556455.1. NCBI lineage: Eukaryota > Metazoa > Arthropoda > Insecta > Lepidoptera > Tortricidae > Epiblema > Epiblema foenella. The sequence continues at coordinate 1,688 of CAUVZM010000004.1, forward strand.
TCTATGTGTATGGGCGTGACTCACTGTAAGAAAAAAAATATACTGTAGTATATCCGGCGGGGTAATCACTTAACGGTAGTAACCGTTAGGTAGATTTTAATGTCTAATTCTAATTGTCAGCTCATACATTTATACTTCAAAATTGTCAGTAAAATCTATGTAAAGTTACGTGATTCGCGCCTGCTGGTCATTTATTTGTTGCATAAAAATCAATTGGATAAACTATTCTCAGTAAAACTCAAAAATATTACATTCTGAATAAAAGTCATTGCAGTTTTTTTTGCAGCTCTAAAATCCTTTCGTCAAGTATCAACCACCTTCGGGCGCGGTGCTCGCGGCCGCCTCGGCATATTAATTGCACGCGGCGCTACCGGGCGGGGGGGCAAGACATGGGGAGACCGCGAGGTCAACCGTCGCGCGCCATTGTTTTGTGCGTGCCCGTACCGGCAATGTCACTCAGAAGATATTGCCTAAAGAGTTTAACTGGTCTTTTTGTAACATTTCCACAAATAAATGCCTATTGGCTATAGTAGTCTTCTAAATTGTTAAACAAGACATGGGAGACCCGTCGCACTGCACCGCAATTTTTTGTCGATGTTTTATTAAATTACCCTCTAACTAGTGTCACAATTTCATGCGCTTATTGTGGGTACAATATTACCGTTTTTCCAATCTTTAAACGTACAATTACTAATAGTGACACTGAAAGATAAGTTAAATTTCATGTAATATTCTGCCTACCACTTTCAGGAATACATAGGGACGTTAGTTTACATGTGCTTTCCCGGCTGATCTTATTATGATTGATACATGTTCATGAAAATCGCTCACTTCTTTTTTTTATTACCTTCATTATCAGGGCTCAGAAACCGGTTTCGTCTTCATACAATTAACCGGTTAAAAATATCGGTTAATTGCTTTTTACGTCATTTATTCCATAGATGAAGGTTAATAAAAACAAATCTTACAAGAAAAATGGAGATATGACAAATATTTACGGAGATATTACAAAAATAGTAAAAACCGGTTCCGAGCCCTGTTCATTATATCATACATACTTAAGAAAACAATTGAACACATGAAATAATCGCGTCCATTATAACACTAAGTGAAAATTCAACCGGCAGACTTACTTTTCATCTCAACCATTCGAATATAGTCTTTCCTACTTTGGAGAATAGAACTTTTGTGCATTATGGTTAAGTTGGTAAGTGGTTGCAAGCTATTATCAATGCACGCCGGATGGAACTCCCGTGAGCTCGCTGGCTCTATTTGCTTTGCAGGAAAAAAGATATATAATGATCTACGTTTTGGTTTAAACCCTTTGTTTTAATTTAGGCTTGGGCTTTCACAATGATCATCACCACGTTACTTACACAAATAACGTTACATGTTATTTATTGAGCTCAGAGCCTATATTTGTATATTAGATTGTATGACAAGGGTCTAAAATAAGCCACATCACAACGAGATAGTTCGAGTAGTAATATGGCTTTTAGACCAGAGTTATACTCTCTACTTTTCACTTCGATTTCTAGAAAATAAATGAATAAAGACTATGCACCCTAATTAATAAAATACAATGAGATTATGGCGATAATTTTTTTAAAACTGTTTTGCCTCAGATACATAGTAGTAGAAATAGGGACAAAAAAGACCTAATGTTTTAAATAGTTAAATTAGTTGAACAAAGTATGTACCAAAAAGAACCCAACGTTCCGATTGGATGTCGATGTGTTTTCTGATTAGTGGATTTAATATGGTGAAGTTGATTGGTCAAATTATAATGTTTTGTAAATCATAAATATGTATTCATATTTTCCCTATATGCACTACTTTAGCCCCGCTTGATAAGCCTAATATGACACATTTTTTGAGCATGAGAAGTGAAAAGCATATTACAACAACACGAACACAAAAAATAAGGCATCAGAGTTCCAGACGTAAGATAGATTATTGCAATTTACAAACAACTTAGCGGTATTCATGAAAATTAAAACAGCTTTATGTTATTGGGTCCATCAATCCTATTTTATCGACTCGCTAAAACTTATAAAAAGATTTGAATGCTTTGTCTTTATCACCAGTTTAACTCGAACATCATATTCCCTGTGCAATCCATTACCTAATAGAGAAAAAAGTAAAAAAAAAAAAGTAAAAAGTATTTATTAAAATAAATAAAATAGTAAATATTCAATATATATTTTTTCATGATGCCATTCGAACCAGTTTTTAGAGAGTAACAAATGTGTATGTGGAACAAGTACAATCAGAACAACTCATATGACAAAAATGGATTTTCAAGTATAGCATAAAATCCGAGCGCTCAAATTGAGCATAGTGTGTGACGTCATATACTATGTGCCCGTACTACCATTGTATGGCAGAAACGAGGAATTTGCTGTTTCGGTCGTGAAATATTGCATTTAGGTACATTGTTGTCATACATTTTTTTGTTAATTAAAACATAAGAATCCTGATAGTGAGTTTTAATTCCCTTTTATACAGTAAAAAATCATCATTTTTCGTAACTTTCAAGTGTCGTATCTGGGGGCCGATTTTTGAATGTCGAACGCTTGACTTTTCACTCGAAATCTGTCAAATCATCATAGTTTTTTGATAGATCTCGAGTGAAAAGTCGAGCGTTCATTTCAAGATTTTGAACATATTTATTAATTTACTGGTTTTTTTCATAATTTGATGGTTTTCTATTCATATAGGTAGTGACATCTTATTATTATTCATTGCGTATGCATCTCTATTACTGACAATCATAAGCTTATGCCTGCTTGTATATCTTACTTCGTCCATTAGTTAATTTAAGTGTAAGTTCTTATGGTTCGAGAGATTCCCGTTAATTCTTAGGGTATAATAAGTAAACTTGACAGTATTTAAGTTATGTAAAAGAACATGAGCGTACGCAATAATGCACAACTAAGTTCACAGAAGGAGCCATTATGCATTATGTCCAATGCAGCTGCAAGGGCGGAAACCCGATCGCTTCGCATCGCTTCCTTCGATTTTCCTCTGTCCTTTATTGTGTTTGTGAGCATGCATGCATCATTCGTTCCCACACACACAAACAGTCACAACTCTTCCCGCCAAAGCGAAAGAACGAGATAAAAACACCAAATCCACGGTGTTAATTTACGTACAGTTGGCAATTATAATTCTCGTATTCCACGCGTGTCCGTCCCGTTCTTTCGCCGTATTTTTTATTGTCTATCTCTTTTCGGTGGGGGCGGGGGGTTGAGATAAGGCGCCGAAGACGCGAGATATGTAGAATTTTTTAATAAAAACCGCGTTTGTGTGCGCTAAGTGATATGGCTTGTTCTTTTTAATTTCGTTTCGTGAAACGCGGGAGATATGCGGATCATCTATCAAGTTTTTTTTATTTCGCGGTGCTGCGATTCGCATGGGATATGAATATTGATTGTGGCAGTAATGAAGGCTTGATTGGTCGGTGATGTGTAGACGACATCGGGGGATTTTAAATGGGTTCTGCACGCCGCGCTGTTTTTTAATAAAGGAGGACACTAATTGGAAAGCTTACAGCTTTTGCCGTATAATTTGGAATTTTATGAGGCAAAGAAATAAACGCTTTTGGTTTTAGATTTGACTCTTAAGAGTCCGTATAACATTATTGGCTATTTTGTTACACTTACTAACGTGTTTCTCACAGCAAAACTGCGTGGATACTAATTTAATGCATTATTATGATAGATCGTTTCTAGTTTTAGGGAATAACTGTGCCCCTTTTTCAAATTTTTCGTTCGTTATTGAATTGTATATGTACCTCAATTCATCGACTGTTTTGCCAATTTGTAGTTAAAGAGGTTTAAAAAGAGCATATAAAAACATAAATTGACTTAACTTATGTATAGTATTGATAGTCTCTTAGAGAATAAGTGGAGCACTTTTTTAACTTTCGAATTTTTTTTTCAGTACTTATAAACACAAATAACAGACTTTAGAAAAATAGAAGAAGGCTTGCTAGTATTTCAGCTAAATTAAAGGTTATTTTATAAAAGCAATATAAAGAAATATATTTCAGATATTTTCTATCCGGTCAATTAGAAAAATGGATACGTAATGTAAGTATTTTTTCCAAAACCATCACTTAAAAAGAACTCTCAATCAATTTTACGACACAAATGAATTCGCCCGTAAATACCAAAACATATGTACATATCTCTAACGAATTTTACAATAGCTTTACTCTTGATAAGTGTTAGAGTAAAACTATTATAAAATGCTAGTGCTCGTAAATCAGCTCTCTACAACCAATATTTTGAAATTTTGATTCTAAATATGGGCTCTTAATAAATACTCAGTTCGAGACATAAATATGCATAATTGCGGTTATAATTTTTCATTTTAAAAAATCGTACTGTTTGATAAGTTTCTTTTTTAGCTACTAATAAACTAAGTAGATAACAGCTCCGAGGGTTTTTCAAAGGAGGCAAGCGGAGCCGCGGGATAAAGTATTCTCTTCCTTTTATAATTTGTTAAAAATAAATTTTAATCAGATGACCAATTTTATCTGACATACGTCTCTTAAATCAAAATACCTTTTTTCACACCTGCTATTCAGAAAACAGTTATTATTGCCTTCGAATGAGGGATCAAAGACGTAGTTTTCTTCCCTCATTTGAGGGCAAAAATGACTCTTTTCCTCATAGAAGGTGTGAAAAGCAGTATGTGATACTCTGTAGCGAAATCATTTCATGTTTTTAGCAGCGGGCCTCATAGGCGGTGTGAAAAGCAGTATGTGTCACACGGTAGCAAAATTATTTACGTCTTGGGCGTAAACACTTGAATCCCTCGCTACGCTCAAGATTCTACTTTAGAATCCCTCGGTACGCTCAGGATTCTATTGTAGAATCTTTCGCTTCACTCAGGATTCAATGTACTGCCCTCGCCGTAAATATATCATTTTGCTCCCTTGAGACACAATCTACTATTGTTTTACACGTGACTTGTCACGCATGTAACACATGAGTCCGTAGCTGCGTAGACGCATGCTACGGCGCGGCGCGTAGCGCTACGTCTCATATGTCATATGTCACACATGCGCGGACACTTGTATCACTACAACATATCTAATAATATATATTAGATATGTTGTAGCGTTATTTACTTATGTCGGGGATCTCGGAAACTTTGCTAGGTGTGGAGGGGGTTTTAGGGGATGAACAATCGATCTAGCCTTGATCTTATCTCTGGAAAAATGCAGTTTGAACGAAGATCGGTCGCCCAGATACTGTAGCTAAACGGTGCATATAGCAATGGTGTTAAGCAGGAATTGTCGTTTCCTATTCCATATTGTCACCAAACTCAGGCACACTTCGCTCACTCGATTTTTTTGTCTTCCTAAACGTTTTTGTAACTTGAGCGACCCCGTGCCAATAGTCTCTGCATACCTACATTTTTAAACATGTATATTATTTGTTCAATGTTTGGTTCAACGTATATAACATACTTACTTATTGATCATGGTTAAAAACCGGCTTCGCTAGATTGTTTGTTCAATACTCCATAGCGTAGATTAGATATAACAGAAAAAGGTTTCGTACCGTCTTTATCAATGGAGACAAACGGCTCTCACGGGCGGTCGACTATGAAACTGCTCGACACCTTGTCTAATTAGTCGATTAACGCACTCGATGCTCGCCCAATTAGAACGACTCCTGTAGATACTTTCTGATAAGTGGACGCGGCTTGCTTCCCGTTTCATTAAATTACTGAAGAAGTGAAGTCGGTTTTTAAAACCATACGCATAAGTAAGGGGTTTAGTTTATGTTTTGTATTTTGATTGAAATGTGTAATAGAGATTATGAGCATTTGTAAGTAAGCACAGGTTCACGCACACTATATACAAACCAAACTATACAGAACTCTAAATGTGGTCATGTAACAGCGCGCGTGGTCGTGTAACCGCCCGCTCTTTATTGGGCCCGGCCTATGATCGGCCTACGATCAGGTTCAAAAAAAAACACAGAACTCTTCAGTAGATCCTTTTTTTAACCCGACTGTGGCTTCATAGGTCGGTTTTTTTTTTAACCTGACTGTGGCTTTATAGGCCGGGCCTAATAAAGCGATAGGAGTGCGCGGTTGGAGAGTAACCTGTGGAGGAAATCCGGGGAAAAACCTCCGCCCAGACTACGCGTGTGGTTTGTGCTCGTGAGATTGGCTGAGCGGTTTCAACCGAATATGAGGTGTGAGTGGAATCGAGCTACTGGGAGTTTTGTCGCTGGTTCACTAAACCTAGCCTAGCTGAGAAGAGTCCAGCAAGAAACTCAGCTAGGCTCGACCTGGGTCGGACTGTGTCTACTCGGTGTGCGGCGGTACCGGTACGAATAGGGACTATATGTGTCAGCGTTGTCGCGATCGCGCGGTGGACGTCCCCGCCGGCGGGAATGCCTAAGTGTAAGTACGCGTCGTGTCAGAGTCGTCGTGGACGCCGTAAGAGCAGCGTTCCATCTTTCGATGGACGCTGTGATTACGTCGCCCGGGGCCGTAAGTGTGTGCCTAGGACGCCGGACCGTGCGGCCCCTAATCAGTGATCGCCGAGTTACGACAGAGGGGGGAGGGATGGGAACATAGTCGACAGCCTTCCTACCTAACGGATTCCTATGATGGGAAGCGTTGTCAAAATAACATCTGGCAGTCTGCTTAAAGAAACCATACATCCCCATGTCGTAGTGCAGACTGAGGTTCAACTGGTACCTACCAAGGAGCACCAGTCGCCCTACGGAGAAAACGATTCCGAATGACCTGAAGCGGCTTGAGCCGTCATAGGCACGTGAGCGAAAGCTACACTTGCATAACACATGATTGGATGAACACAAGTTTTGTAGAGTGTCAGCTTATTTCTAAGTGACATTTTACTAAACTTATTAATCATCGACCCAAGTCTTCCTAGCACGAACAACGCACGGTTGCGTACCCTACTGATGTGGCTACGGAAAGTCAGTTTTCTGTCAAGGGTCACTCCAAGATATTTGACTTCGTTGGCCCAGGGGATGGGCCGGTCAAACATCTGGATCGGAGATACACGCCTTTCCGTGCTAACGCGGTCAGACGGGTGGAAGACTATCGCAGTGCTTTTTTCCGGGTTGTCTTCGATACGCCAAAGATTAAACCAACGACCTAGGTCAGTGATTGCCTCCTGGAGGTATCGCCGGATAAAAGTGTACTTACAATGAGTCGCAAAGAGCTCGGTATCGTCCGCGAACAACCCCAGTTGCACTTTAGGGTGCCTGGGAATGTCGTTCGTGAATAACAGAGACGCCTGACTGTCACTGACTTCCTTAACCGACACCGGTAAAATGGGTGAAGTTACGGAGAGACGCGATCTCCTGTCCACCTCGGAATCAAATCAATAGTTCTGTGCATGGTTTTATTTGTATATGAGCGTAAGCGTGTGCTTAGTTACTGAGCATAGTGGGCGTAATTACAGAAATTACACTGCAAGTTTCTAGGGCCGCATCCTACGTCACACTTGTCCTAACTGCTCAAGTATTGAGTACGTTAGTTAATCAACTAGTTAGACAAGTTTTGATTTCATAGTTGGTTACCCGTGATAGAGGGGATCTGTTTTCATTATTCAATATCATCATTACTGATAGTCAAATAAGCAACTTATTTATGAACCGTCAAAAATGTTCGGTTGGTCTGATGTGTGTTGGGAAATATGATGACGTCACAGTTATTACGGTCAAACTGTCGCAGGTTCGAATCCTGCTCGATTTTTCAATTTTTCCTTCATTCTAAATTTGAAATTATTATTTTTGTGAATTGTAAATGTATTATTGTTACTTATAGTAAAAATTATTAATCTATTACATGCAAATGAATAAAGGGCAATTATTTTACTTATTTATTTATTATTATAATACATGTTGTTCTTATTGTATGACTTGGGCTACCCTTTTAAGACTGAATGAGCCTACTTGCGGCATAAATTTTGATTTTGATTTGGTTTTAAACATTTTCTCGGCTAGTAGACTCGCTATTCTCCGAACCGTTTAACACTACCATCAACCGTTCCAACATAAGACATTGGAAACCACACCTATCAGGGCGGAACGCATCTGTTCGCAATGACTGAGCGATTCCTATACACCCCTACTCCACACACAAGCAAAACTAAATCCTAAACCATGGCAACAACATTCAAATTCAGTCAAACATCTAGGGTTCGATCAAGAAAAAATGAGTATCGTAAACTGGACCTTGTTATAGACAATTTAGAGTTGGTTTTAAGTTTTTGTTGTCATGCGTTGTTGGTGGAATGTTCTGGTGTCTGGCCGCGTCGAATCGTCTTCCGGTGGCCGACGTGATTTCTTTAAGAAAGTACGCCTGAATGGAAGCCAGTGGACAATGTCCTCCGTTGTATAACTAGAGCTATAAAGTAAGCGACTTGTTACTATAAAATACTATTCCAATAAGATAAGTTAACGAATCTTAGACTGAACGCGCTTCCAGTGACTCCACTCACGTCCACATACGTAAATACGGGTGAAATACGCAGAAACTCACACATATTTAACAGTATGGCTAGGGTGGGCGAGTTCATTTTATATTTGGTTTTACTCTAACAAGATTTTAGTTGGCATCATTTCCTTCGCCTTAATATTTTATACAACGCCGGTGGCAAACAAGCGTTCGGTCCACCTGATGGTAAGCGGCCACCGCAGCCTATAGACGCCCGCAACTCCAAAACCCGTACTTCAAAAGGAAAAAAGGAACCCCTTAGTAGTAGGATCACTTTGTTTTCCGTCTGTCTCTCTATCTGTCTGTCAAGACCCTTCGGGAACGTGTGGAGGTATGGAGCTGAAATTAAAACTATATACCCAACTCTACAGTCCCTTGAAGCTGTGAAAAAATCAAACTTCATAGTTAACGTAAATAAAAGATAACGCTGTTTATGACGCAAAAAACGTATATTTCGACACTTTCAAGGGAATCACATTTTATAGGGTACGACTTTCCGTTGATCTAGAACTATGAAATTTGTCAAGTAATATTGTCTTAACTACAAGTACAGGAAAACATCTGATAATTATACATTTGTAATTAAATCATAAAAAAATAGTCTTTATTTAAAGTACATGATCAATACCTACAAAGTACGGAACCCTCGGTGGGCGAGTCCGACTCGCACTTGTCCTTTATTTATTTTCGGAATTCGTTGTGGAAATTGGAGATTGTAAATCTAGAATTGCAAGCGTTTATAGGCTCTATATACACTTATCACCAGACAGTCTTGCTTGCTATCATCGAAGTTTTAAAAAAAGGTAAGTATACGGATAAAATGAGAAGTTAGACTCTTATTCTATGAGGTCCCTAGTAAAAGTAATAAATCTATAGATACATAAATTTACATTAACGTGAGACATTTACACTTAATAAGAGTCCTTCATCAGGTTGAGTGTTATCAAGGCTTTCCAAGTGAGTTCCAACCGTTGTTCTCTTATTAAATCTATAGATACTGTTGATAACATGCTATTTTACTTTACTGACTCCTACGAGATTATCATAATAATCGATATGGTTAATATTTCTTACTAGTTAATATTGACATGACCACAGTTTTATGAGGTAGGTAGTAAACATTTCTAACACCATGAATATCCACTCAGAACCGCCGCTTCCAGCCGATTTCCTGGCCTTTCCCTCAGTGAACCGCACCGTGAGAGTCGAAGTCAGTCGAACTACACTTTTTGTAATTTGGACACTCAATTGATAATCTTAAGACCTACCAACTTATCCAGAATACTGAGCATGGAATAATCAACCTTAACTCTAACACTGTAAGATATGTTATATCATAGCTAAGGGAGTGCCTCGTATATTGAAACTTTAACATTATTTAACGATATTCTGAAAAAATGACGCAACGGATTCACGTAATGATGTTGAAATCCTTTTCTTAGGCTACTTTAATAATGTTAAGGTTGACAAGTATAGGCGTATTGAGGGAAATAAGCAACATAATTACATAGACAAATGTATTATAGCCTAATAAGCAATCACATTCCGACAAAATACTGTACACAGTTTAGGTCGTGTACATAACTAATTTAGACGGACGCAAATAGAACGTGGAGGTTTATTTATAATCTTTACCTGCGTCATAACACTTGGTACGGCTTGTAGCACACTTAATAACACTCAAACAATTAATCGCGTCACATGTTTTATGTACCTTACAAAACCCTCCTTTACACACACTTTAAACTATCTACATACATGATTTTAAAGGGTGAATGGCCATTCACATGTGTTTTCAAAGTCAATGCCAAGTCAAAGTTAATGTTTTTTATTCAAATAGGCTATCAACAAGCAATCTAATATTATTATTCAGAGTAATTTTTGATGCATTTCACATTATATGTAGCAGTATGTGCTACAAGACTAATAACATAAAAACTAAACGAAAATATATACACGTAACAACGCAACGGCCATTTGTTTTCTTTAAGTACGGCACAACCAAAACATTTTCCCGCCCCCGCTTCGACGGTTAGAAAAAAGGGAAGCCATTTTTACGAAACTCGTAATTCTATTTTTAAAAGTGCAGAGTGCCAGTAACCTCGAGGAAATTCTTTTTAATTTCAATAGTGGGGTCGCGAGATCAAGGCCAGCGGCCGGAGGGGACAGTTTTATGATCAGCTGATACTTTTTGTTATCTGTGCTACGGAGAGAATGATTTATTAGGTGGTTTATTATGGTGTTATTATCTCTGGATATCTTTTAGATGCAATAAAACACTAAACATTAATCATAGTTTATGAAGTTCTTTGATTTCTGGTACTTAAAAGCATGTAAGCGGAATTATATTTACGAGTATATGTGATTTTATGTTTAATTGAGCAGGTTATGGTTTAGTTTACTAATTTAGACTGGAATCGTTTAAAAAGTGTTGATATTAATTTAACGTTCATAGCCGCCTCATTGTCTACGGCAGTTTAATTTTTCATTCGCATAACCATAAACAATAGTCACTTGCACAGTTCCCGACAATTAAGAACTAACTCAAACTTTTAAAGTTGTCTCGATAAAAACGGCTATAAAACGGGCAGAGGGCAGTGGGGGGCGGTCATCTCCCCCTTTTTATCTCAAGTCAAGGGCGCGTGGGGCAGGTTCGGCCGGCCGGCGGCTATTGACATTCTGTTTTCAAATTTACCTACTTTTGCCATTGTCCGGAACTTTTTAATGTTCCGGGGTCGTTGACTGAGTGGCCAGCGATAGCCCTTGCGTAATCCAGCGTAACAGTTGCTTTTTGAAATTGGAACGCGGTTTTGTTTTTTTTATTTTGCCGGTTCGATGCGGCGTTATTATTTAATTAGTTAAGATACTGGTTGACTTTGGTCTTTGTCGGGCTAATCCTGTCAGTGTCAGAGTAGCTGAGAACATACCTACTCATCCCCATCTTTAGGTTCAATAGCACTAGTAGTAGGTATAAGAAATAGATAAGGGGAAGACTTAAAGCTATTCCTGAGGGACACGGATGGTTAGTCAGACGAGTAATAGTAAATTCATGAATGTATATTAAATTATTCAATCTTACTGCAGTCTTGTCAGTCATGTTACTTTTCGATAAGAGTGCCGTTTACTTATTTCTTTGTTTATTTAAACTTTTTACACAATGCAAGAAGTATGTACAGATGGTGGACTTAATGCCATAAGGCATTCCCTATCAGTCAACCATTGGGCTAAACAGAAACATTTGGTGCAGGCAGGGGTTTCTAAGCTCATGTTACAAGCTACCTATTTCATTTTTCTATAAAGATATACCTATAAACCATTAAAGCAAGCTTAATAAAGATTTATTTCTCTCCAACCTTAGACAATCATAGACAAATGACGGGTGTTAGAAAAGCGCGATAGTATCGGACGTCACAGTCTGTCAGTCGTGATATCTATCGCCTTTACAAATTATTACCTCTCTATCGATTCAGGCGCATCTGTTCAACATGACGCCTTATAAACATTCTAAAATTATGTTATACTTTCATATGACTTTAATTCATAAATGGCAGTTTAAGGCTTAAGGCCACATACAATAGTTTAAGGCTTTCACTGTCAAAGCCAGCCAATAACATGCGAAATACCGTATGTAGAGAATGTTGATTTTATTATATTTTAATGTACAAAAATTAACATATCCTGTAAATAAAAGGTAAATGATTTGACTACTTTGTTAAAGGAATGAACGACCGATTGATTGAGTGAATGTTTAGTTCAATTCATTCTCTGTTCAGATCTGTTAGTCACTCCTTCGCCTTGCCTCCCTTTGATCAAGACTTTACTCGTAGATAGACGTGTTCTAGCTTCCAAGTATAAAAATAAAATTAAAATAAATGAAATTAATTTAACCGTTATTCACTATTTAATTGACAATAAATCCTTGTATACCCTAACCTTTTCAATAGGTTATGGGGCCCAGGCCACGCGTTAAATATGATAATATATAATATGATAATATATAATCTAATATCAAAACTTACGACGGCGTAATCACTGCAATTGAGACGTTATCTGAAAATAGTTTAACTTTGGCATTTGTGAAAATAAGGTTATTAGACCACGAGGTTAAGCTGAGAAACGATAGTGCAGATACGAGCTCAAAAGTACTGCATGTCGAGCGTAAGCCCCATAATTCAAAGAAGAGAATAATCGATACAGCTAAACCGCCAAACCACCATAATAATAACCGTAGACATTACAAGAACAAAACTTGGAAAAATACCCACATTTTAAAATGTCATCATTGCGGACGAAAAGGTTACGCGAAAAAGGATTGTTATTACTTTAAACAAATGATGCAAGAAAAACAGACTGAAACAAATAGGACGCGAACAGTTCAACAAGTCGAATTGAATCAAGAAACTGCTAACGATTTCTCGAGTTTCGCCTTTATGACGGGAGACTGTCAAGATGATGTTCAAGAAGATAAAGTGAGATTTATTTTGGACTCGGGAGCATCGGATCACGTCACAAACAGGTCGGATCTTTTCATTAATTTTACAATTCTTAATCCACCTTTGAAAATATCGATTGCTAAGCACAGGGAATTTTTTTTTTTTCAGCTACACAAAAAGGGACAATGAGGGTGACGAGCGACTTGGGCGTGCAAGGACTTCTGGAGGATGTGCTGTTCTGCCCAGATGCCCCTTACAACCTGCTGTCGGTGCCCAAGATGCAGCGAGCTGGCTACACGATCATCTTCGACCAACATGGCTCCCAAGTTTGTAAAGGTGACACAACTGTCATGAAGGGTAAGTCTCTGAACAATTAAATTGCAGTAAAAACAGCAAGCAGCAGCAGTTGCAGTTTTAAGCAAAATAAAGATATTTGTATTTTGTATTTGTATTTGTAGACTTTGCTGTATCAGTAAATATGGCTATTCCTGTTTCCTGCCTATACCAAGCTAATAATAATGACTAAAATTTACGGCATCAGCGTTTGGGTCATATAAGTAAAAATAAATTCATACAATTAAAACATGATTGAAGATGTTAATCAAATTCAGTTTGTTGAGCCAAATGATAAAATGTGCGAAGCTTGTATAAACGGCAAACAGGCCAGATTACCATTTAATCTGACTAAGAATAAAGATCACATTACACGACTTTTATTTGTTGTACATTCTGATGTTTGTGGCCAAATCACTCCTCCCACGATAGACAATAAAAATTATTTTGTATTTTTTTTATTGACCAGTATACCCATTACTGTGTTGTGTATTTGATAACGTACAAGTCAGAGGTATTTACTGCTTTTAAAGTGTACGGACGTAGTGACGTAAATGTGAGGCAAAATTGAATTTTGAAAATGGTAAATTTATACTGCGATAACGGCGGCAAATATTTATCTGCCGAGATGAAAAATTATTGTATTGAAAAGGGCAAAACTTACCATTTGACAATTCCAAAAACACCGCAACAAAACAGTGTATCGGAACGTAAGGTAAGGACTATTACAGAAAAAGCGCGATCTATGCTTAGTGGTTCCAAATTAAATAAAGTATTTTGGGGTAAAGCTGTATTAACTGCTGTTCGATTAATAAATGTAACGCCTTCAAGAGCCCTTATGCAATCGAAAACCCCATATGAATTGTGGCATGATTTGAAGTTTTTTTTTGGTGCCACGGTTTATGTACATAATAAAACCAGTAAATCTAAATTTGACGATAAATCTTGGAAGGGAATACTGGTAGGTTATGAACCAAACGGATATAAAGTTTGGAAGGTTTTTTGTGCCACGGTTTATGTACATAATAAAACCAGTAAATCTAAATTTGACGATAAATCTTGGAAGGGAATACTGGTAGGTTATGAACCAAACGGATATAAAGTTTGGAAGGTTTTTTGTGCCACGGTTTATGTACATAATAAAACCAGTAAATCTAAATTTGACGATCAATCTTGGAAGGGAATACTGGTAGGTTATGAACCAAACGGATATAAAGTTTGGAAGGTTTTTTGTGCCACGGTTTATGTACATAATAAAACCAGTAAATCTAAATTTGATGATAAATCTTGGAAGGGAATACTGGTAGGTTATGAACCAAACGGATATAAAGTTTGGAAGGTTTTTTGTGCCACGGTTTATGTACATAATAAAACCAGTAAATCAAAATCAGATGCATTTAAATCTGATGATCTCGGCCGTCTTGTTGACAATTCAAAATCAGATGCATTTAAATCTGATGATCTCGGCCGTCCTGCTGACAATTCAAAATCAGATGCATTTAAATCTGATGATCTTGGCCGTCCTGTTGACAATTCAAAATCAGATGCATTTAAATCTGATGATCTTGGCCGTCCTGTTGACAATTCAAAATCAGATGCATTTAAATCTGATGATCTTGGCCGTCCTGTTGACAATTCAAAATCAGATGCATTTAAATCTGATGATCTCGGCCGTCCTATGAAAAATCGCAGATTAAATGAAACCATTATTGAACCCACATCTAGTAATGCCCCTGATAATTGTACGAAGGTAAATCAAAATGAAAATAAAAACACAGATGACGTAAGGAGGAGTGATAGACTTAAAAATCGGCCGCCTGTTCATTATTATCAAACTGATGATGATGAGTGCATATTGAGTGCGCAGTCTATATTAGTGTTAAGTGGCAAGTTGCCATAGAAGAAGAGTTAAAATCTCTTTCTGAAAACAACACGTGGTCTTTAGTGCCGAGACCACAGAATAAAAATGTTGTTGATAATAAATGGGTTTTCTCTATCAAGTATGATGAATTTGGTAGACCGCAAAGATATAAAGCCCGTCTCGTTGTCAAAAGGTTTAGTCAGGAATACCTTGTCGATTTTAATGAAACCTTTGCACCTCTAGCCAGAATTGCTAGTTTTCGGTTCATTATTAGTCTTGCAAATCAATTTAACTTACTCGTCCACCATATGGATGTTAAAACTGCCTTTTTAAATGGTAAATTAGAAGAAGAGATTTTTATGGAAGTGCCGAAAGAAGTAGATTGCGATAAGAATTATGTATGTAAACTAAATAAGGCATTGTATGGACTGAAACAGGCTGCTAGATGCTAGTTTCAGGTTTTTTGAGCAAGCACTGGTTGAAAAAGGATTTATAAGTTCATCGGTTGACAGATGTACCTATATACATGCTTGATAGAGGAAGCGTCCAACAAAATATTTACGCAATTTTGTATGTGGATGATTTAGTTATTTCATGTGGTGAAATATAAATAATGAATAATTTCAAAATGTATTTAATGAGTCAATTTCAAATGAAAGACTTACAAGATATAAAATTATTTCTTTGTATAAAAATTGATAGGTCTGGACAATGAAATCACATTAAATCAAAGTGCATATATTGAAAAGTTTTTCGTAAGTTTAAAATGCATGATTGTAACCCCATTAGCACACCACTAGAAGTAAAACTAAATTATGAAGCATTAAACTTTGAAGAGAAGTATGATGCCCCTTGCAGAAGTGTAATAGGTTGTTTATGTATGTATGTGTGTAAGCACTTTATTGTAAACAATAACAGGTTAAAACAATATACATGTCACATAAGATTAGAGTACAAAGGCGAACTTATCCCTATGAGGGATCTCTTCCAGCTAACCTGTTTAATGTATATAATGCTATGTAATCGTCCTGATTTAAGTACAAGCAATAACATTTTAAGCAGGTATACAAATAAAAACAACAAAGAATTATGGCAATGTTTTAAAAAGGGTGCTGAGATATTTGTAAAGCACAATAGATTTAAAATTAACTTACAAACGATGTGATTCTAATAACATTCTATGTGGTTATGTCGATTCAGACTGGGGTGGCCATGATTCAAGTGATAGGAAGAGTACCACAGGTTATTTATTTAAGTTATTCAATAATTGTACAATCACATGGAGTACAAAGAGGCAAATGTCAGTTGCCGCTTCATAAACTGAAACCCAGTACATGGCTTTATGGTTAAAGTTATGGTTAAAGCATTAATGTAAATATCACACAGCCGATTGTTATTTATGAGGATAACAACGGATGTATTAGTATTGCCAACAATCCCACTAACCACAAGAGGACAAACCACATCGACATTAAGTATCATTTCTCTAGGGAGCAAATTGAGAAAAATGTTATTAAATTATGTTATCTTCCCACAGGTAAACAAATAGCAGACGCTTTAACAAAGCAGTTGCCTACAGCTGCCTTTAAAGCAATGCAGTCTGAAATGTTTGCAATAATGCGATTGAAATGTACATACTAAATAATGTATTGTTGAGATAATTATTGTACATTTTTGATGATTATTTTTATGGCGTAATAATTATCTTGATGACCTGATTGGGTTTTTCTGGGTTTTCCCAATCCTTGCAACAAATGTTGGGTCATAAAATTGTAATTTCCCCAGACAATACTTGGAAGTTAAATACGATCTGATACATATTTATTGTAAATAATTGTTAATTTTTGAGGGGGCGTGTTGATTTTATTATATTTTAATGTACAAAAATTAACATATCCTGTAAATAAAAGGTAAATGATTTGACTACTTTGTTAAAGGAATGAACGACCGATTGATTGAGTGAATGTTTAGTTCAATTCATTCTCTGTTCAGATCTGTTAGTCACTCCTTCGCCTTGCCTCCCTTTGATCAAGACTTTACTCGTAGATAGACGTGTTCTAGCTTCCAAGTATAAAAATAAAATTAAAATAAATGAAATTAATTTAACCGTTATTCACTATTTAATTGACAATAAATCCTTGTATACCCTAACCTTTTCAATAGAGAAAAGCACTTACGAGTCGAACAAACTGTTTGCTGAGTAAAATGGATTTGTGTATTTAAAAATCATAATTATTACTCTATTTGTTAGTGTGTAACTAGCTTTTTCCCGCGACTTTGTCTGCCTAAACTTCCACTCCTATTTCAATCCTTTGATGGATGATTTTCGGAATAAAAAGTATTATATATGTAAAGGCAAGCTATAACCTCATTGTATACCAAGTTTCATTATAATCCTTCATACAGTTTTTGCGTTATTGAGTAACAAACATCTAAACTTTGGAATTTATACTATTCTATTATATAGCTTAGGCAATATTTAAAATCATTATAGTAGAAGTAGTAGTAAACATTTTATTGCACAAATCAAGTACATACTGGAAAACAAACTTAATAATATATATTTGTACAAAGGCGAACTTATCCCTTTGGGGGATCTCTTCCATTATAAATTAGATAAATAAAAATTTGGAATAAGCCTCCATTGAGCTACATTAGTAAAGCAGAACCAACGCCTGATTCTAAATCATCCGCTTACAATATCTTATAGTTTCTAATTCCTGCTTACTGTACTTACCAATTTAAACATCTCAATCTATATATCTTATTAAAATCCATTAAGCCACATCTTATTAGAACATAACGGTACAAAGACGCCGGAAAAACCCCATAAGACCCTTAACAATAATTAAGACATTACAAACACTCACAAAAAACTCCAAAACGTCTTGAGTGACAGGACCGCCATCGACAAAGCTATCGATGTATCGATACTATTCGATACAATCGGTACAATCGACAAAGCGCGCCGCTCGAAGCGTGTGCTACGTGTGAATACTATCGAGATATGACGGGATATCGAGATGTGTTCGATAACTTACCCATTACGTTGGTATAGGAACGGAACTCAGTGAATCTTGTCAAACAAGCGCAAGCAATAAACTACTGTGTTCCGTAAGTATAAAGTAGTTTTTTGCTTGCGATTTTTTGACATAATTTACTAGTACAGTTTGGGACGGACTGTAAAAATGGCTGGGAACTGTTTTTCATGTGCTTGTGTGCGTGATTGTAATTGTGGGCAATGACAGACTGATGGGCAGGCAGATATCGGTCGTGCGCTCACGCCGGTTATACAAGGAAATAGACAAAACTGTACCTACATGATATGCGTGCAGACTTTATTTTTTACCGCATTGATTAGGTAATTTGATGGTCTTCGTAAGATATCAGTACCCGGACGACCGATCTTCGCTCAAGGTTCTTTCTTTTTTAGGGTTCCGTACCCAAAGGGTAAAACGGGACCCTTTTACTAAGACTTCGCTGACCGTCCGTCTGTCTGTCCGTCTGTCACCAGGCTGTATCTCATGAACCGTGATAGTTAGACAGTTGAAATTTTCACAGATGATGTATTTCTGTTGCCGCTATAATATCAAAAACTAAAAAACAGAATAAAATAAACATTCAAGGGGGCTTCCGTACAACAAATGTTTTTTGCAGTTTTTGTAGATAATGGTACGGAACCCTTCGTGCGCGAGTCCGACTCGCATTTGGCTGGTTTTCTATTTTGCTAAATCTGCATTTTTGTAGTTATAAGACCCACCGAGATCCACTTTTCGCCCCTGAAAACCCTCACATTCCTAGCAAATCTGATAGCCGTTTCCGAGATATCCGAAATAAATAAATGTACAATAAATGCTCGTTTAAAGATATTGATATTATTAGATTAGATTTTTGAAATATTTGCTTATCATAAATTTCATAGCATTATCTGTCTGATCAAAATAAGATAGAACAGTTTAGTATGAGTCGAACTCATTGCTAGAAATCAGCGCACAATACAAGTACCTGATCAGGAATTATAAGTCTAATTCGCAAAGCCTTTAAATATCGAGAGTTCAAAACTTTAAAGATTACAGGTTTCATAAGAACAGAAGTCACATTAAAGCATAGCACTCAAACGGCCAGAAACGAGGTAAACAACGCTACCACAAAAAATCTATTTCACGATTGTCCGATAACTGACCATTGAACTGCATTTTGGGCGCGTGCCCGATGTGCTAGTCATAATGGCCGACAAAGCACGTCAATATCTAACGAGCCTCTTCAAAACGACTTACATACCATAGGCAATCCTACACATATACGCCCTTTTATAAGATATAAACCACGGAGATCTCACAAGTCACTTTTAAATGTCGTATGTGCAATAGAGGCGCGTACGCACGTATTACTTTTTGTAAGTTATAAAGCATGGAGATATCTTGCGGGATTACGTTACAAATTTTAACTACAATTACGTCGCTTAAATGAACGCGATACTTGATCTGTAATAATGAACTTGAAACTTGTGATAGAGATTGTGTAGACAATGATTTCTTACGTTTTGTTAGTCACTGTCTTGGACATTCTGTTCGCTTCTTCCATGTTAAATCAAGATACATGAGTGGAAACCATTGGTAACGATAGGTTTGATCATTCTGTGTACCTAAAATAGCTTAAATTTGTAACTCGTTTGTAATAGTAATCTACTTTAAAAATATGCATTTTTTAACGAGGAACAAAAATGTCTTAACTCTTCATCTAATCTTCATTCGTGTTGTGCTAGGAGGTGAAGCAGAACCTGTCACTTATTTACGCAATAGTAGAATTCGTTGCGTTGTCCAAAAATCTGTGCCGAAATTGCGACGTAATCACTGGTTCGGGAAGATTTCGCCACAAAACTAGCAGTGGGCGTGTGAACACGAAAAAACATATCACTCCCACTCCAACCGGTTGTGCGACAACAAATCAAAATAACTCGTCACCAGCTCAAAAATGAACCCTTCCCCGTCGTAATAAGAAACATGCGACATGAATCAGTTCACTGGCGGATTCACACTGCCCGCACCACGCCTCGACACCCGTCATTGGCAGAAATAAAAACGGCGACCACGCGTTAACTCGTCACGTCTCGCCGGACAGTGGATCGTGCGACCGGCGACAATGACACGTCGCCAACTAGAATAGACCCCTGCCCGGAGAAATACAGTCGCAAAGTCGCAAGCGGTGCATACAAAGGGGGGCAATCCTCATAGATCAACTATAAATGGAGGCGTTATAATTGTATGCCGTCGTGCCGTGCCTTATGAAATGACAGTTGAAGCTTCAATGCACAAAAATTTACTGTGGATTTCATCGATCACGCCTAAGATTGCTATGTAACTATCGATACTGCCGTTATTTTGAAAAATCGATTCTTGAAAATCAATTTGTCACAGTTGCATTGGGTTTACGCAGTCCCACGGTGGCGACGGTGACCTGTATGTCGGCCTGCGTTTAAGTGTAAAATCATCTTTAGTGCCCGTTGCGAGCTGTCACAATTGTGTTGATATTTCCATTGCGGAGAAGTCATTTGTCATGAATGAGTTACTGTTGAATGGGAACTGTTTTTGTCACTACGAGTATGACTAATAAAAGGAAATGAAGTTACATTTTTGGAGTAGTTACTATGCAATCATTACTGGCTGCAACCAACCGTACCAAAAAGGGCGACGCTCTGTAGGTTTTGACTGTCCTTAAACCGTAGAAAGAGGATTAGCGAATCACCAAGAGGACGGACTTATGATAAGCTGACTAAATTAAAATGTATCAGAAGGCTGATATGGATGTAGGACAATTCTGACACCTCATAATTAGTCGTACTGTATATAAATTAGCGCCAAATTTGAATTAAGCCAATAGGCTAGAATACATTGATGACGTTTCGATGACACAGGCTGATGACAACTACCAGACAGGAGATGACACATTGCATCTCGTTGCCACGTGTGTTGGTGTCTATACTTGCGTCTTTTTCGCAGATCTGTGTAAGTGTATATTGCAGGCTCCAGTCTTATCCTTACTTCATGCCTTAAACAGTATATAGTAAATAAATCGTATCAAGCACGTGTTATGTTATAAGTATGTACTGTAGAGGTTGTTACGGTATGAGGCTGGCCGTTTCAGTCCAGAATCATACAGTATACAAATTGAATTTAAACTATGATTCGAGAATACGTCAAACTGGCATTCTTCTGGAAACAATTGGTATTCCAGGGACTTGTCTTCACGACACCATCGGAATCACATTTTAAGAGAGTATTGTAAGCATATTTCAGTAACAGTAAGAAATATACTAGTTTCATATGTGCTTCCAGTGTTATATTTTAGCTACGATCTCCTCCCAGTACCTCTCGTGCAGCATACCCCAGTATTAGGTAATATATATACCACGTTAGTTACCACAGTACCTACATAGTGATAACTGATGAACACACATGCGAATTTGGCCTCTAACCTAAGCGCCGGAAAAAACAATAGATAAAACCAAATAAAAGAAATTGGTTCTTAGTGAAATTTGAATCGGCTAATGTAAGAAATATAAATAAATTTGTTTCTAAACACGAACGAACTGAAACAAATGCAACTCTGTTCTAATTTTAAATTAGAACGGAATTTTCAATTTAAGTCAGGAGGTTACAAAAAAGAATTAAATTCCATATTAAATTAAGGAGTCAATCAGGTATGATCTATCTTTATATCGAAGTTGAGGCCTAATATGTAAACGGCAAAGTCTTGAGTTATTCATCAACGCACCGCCAAAACTACTTCAAATAGAAGCTTGAACTTTTTAACAAGTTTTAGCTATCATATAAGACATTATAGCTAAGAGCACCAACGGTTAAGCAACGTCAGGCCAGTTATTGGATGGGTGACCGCTTTGAGTGGTTATTAACTGAGCGCTCCCGTGCTTTGGAAGGCACGATAAGCCGTTGATCCTGGCTGCTGTCTATGATAGCAGTCGTTAAGCCAACTTAGAGGCCTTCGGGCCGCTCGAGAACTTCTAACAGTCAAGTTGCCCACTCACTTGACAAGCCTGATTCCAATAAGGCATGGTTTTCCCTCGGGTTGGAAGCTCAGATGGCAGTCGCTTCCGTAAAAACTAGTGCCTACGCCAACTCCTGGGATTAGGTAGCGGACCCCGGGCATCCTTTAGGATGCAACTGTACCAGGATAACGCTAGGATGATGATGATGATGATGACATAAGGGCACCAATCACTAACAAGAAATTTTACAAAATTTCACATTTCTAGAGATAAAAACGGATTTAAAGTTTGCATGAAGGACAAGTTTTTTTTTGAAGTGAGAGACTTAAAACTTCTTAAATAGCAATCATGAAATTCAAGTTGCTACGTTAAATCTTAATTCTAGTGTGCCGCATTAAATCCCAAATTCGTAAATTACCATCCTGCAGTACTTTGCTTGATATAGGGAGATTATAAACCGTCATACACGGCATACGTCGGCAAGCAATTATACAGGGTGCCACCGCCTGGCACGGGCTGCCCGAATTTGCGGCGTCTGGCTACAGGCTGTTTTGGAAGCCGCAACTTTTTTCTTTCCTTAATTATGGTTCGGGGAGTGAATTTAATCTACTGTTTCCAGACTCATTTATAATGTTAGTATCTATGCTTGGTGTAGGTATGTCAGACACATAGAGAACTTAGGTAACACCGAGCCACTGATAAATACTTTTAATAAAATTACAATTAGTTTAAAGACAACTTTTGTATGAAAGTTTTATTTATTTATTTGGACCTTCAACAAAGGTACACTGATACGTGTCAGTAATTACATTTCCACTTAACAGTTAAGCGCCTTATCACTTAAAAAAAACACCACAGCTAAGGAAATGTACATACATAAATATTAACTTAAGTTTGCCCGTATTGAATAATATTTAGTCTCTACAAATAACATTGTACCAAATAGTTTTACCAAGCGAAAAAGTAGTTCAAATAGTAGTAGGTCTAGGATAGAGGGTGAAAGGAAAAATGTATCAACTATCTTTTGAATTTACATGCTTTTTACAGGCTCATTACGTGTGTTCTACCGCTGGCTAAATTATTTATGTGTATACTAAAGCCTACTAGGTCCTAGGATTCGAATCTATTTACTTGCTTGGACTAGGGTTTACTATAGGCGGATTTAAGCTTGTGCGTCAACGCAGACTTAATGGCACGTATAATTTCTGGATTGCTGACGTCAATCCACAACGAATTGGACAAAATTAAAACCCATTGACCACAGTAGATATTTTTTATGAACTGGCTATGCTATTCGAAATGTCCATAATAGAATGGTGGGCTAGCAGAACTAACGAGACTTTTTAGAGGAATTAGCCCTGTCTGCTTTCTCTTCATAGGTACTCATTTCTTTACCTACTCATTTTCTTTATACTTATCTCGTAAAAAAAAGGTCTTAGGTAAAATGACGACCCTGACACTAGATTAGCATTTGTCAAGAGCTGTCAAAACAATATAAATACCGACCAAAAAAACCAAAATTGGCCTATTGACATTTCTAACAGAGCTCGCTTCGCAACCTTCAGCGGAACCCTGAACCGATGACTCGTCACGTACTTAACGCACGATAGACACTGATGTCGACAGCAGTTTGCCAATTAATATAATAGGCATTTCATTGGGCTCTTGTTCTAAAGAAATCTTACCTAATTGAAACTACAAAATCCCTTGGAATCCCCTTTCGAATCTGGAACTCGAAACGTGCGATCTTGACATCATTGGGATATCTTCTGAAGGGTTCTGTGCATGATTTACTTTATTCAAGGCTACATGAGCGTCTGCTTACTTATGGTCAAAAACCGGCTTACAAGGTTCTTGGCTCAATTAACAGATTTCGTTGGCCATTCAGCGCGGCAACGCTACCAGTATTATGGGGAATTTTAAGCTATCTACGATCCTTTATGTTAAGTTCATTTGACAAAGCTTGTTGCGGATTTTCATCTCTGGATTTATTTATGATTTGTTTCTGTACGCACTTGACGAAGCCTATGTTGCTGACTAGAATTTGTGGACCATGTACCTATATTTTGTTTTACTACAATGTAAACAATATATGGACCTTTAAAGTTGTTTTTGAGGCCACTTTTTTGTAGCACCCTGTAGAGGGTGGATATGAAAGCGTATTCATTTGCATTTGTCGTGATTGGCGCGTGTGTGCTCGCGTGCTGCGATGTATTACGATACCTGCTGTCTGAAGAACAGACTGCGCACTATAGATAGGACACGACTTTTTTTAAAGCCTAATAAGGTATATTCAAGTGTCACAGAACGAGTCGCTCATGTTTTTATGATCGACTATCGCTCGACACGTTACGTATCGGTACGCGATTATCGACATGTCAATATCCTATATCGTGTTCTTTGAAACGCTGTTCTGCCCAGACGGGGAGACGATAAGGATTGATTTTCAGATATAATGATTTTGACTATATGACTGTGCTTCTGACAATAGCCGAAACACGATTTCTTAAAATGTTCTCGATAGAAAAAAATCACAAGTTGAGTCTTTATTTTCCTTTCTTTACTCAGCCTACTTAAACGACGCATTAACGACACAATTAAGATAAAATGATGGTTTTTTACCTCATCTTGACTCTCTCAAGAGGAAATTGAATAAAACTGCACAGAGTCAGATATTTATCGCGATTTGTCTAAAGCCATTTCCGAAAAGTATTGCATCCCGTTTTGTCGTGCGCGAAAGACATAAGCGTCTCTCGTTCACGGTGGCCGAATCGAGGCATCCCATGCTTAAGGGGATCAGCTTATTTCATCTCAACAAAATCGGCATGCAAATGCTATTGAACTTAACCATGTTAAATTATAAGTCAATTAATTCATCAGCCTCGCCCTCCTAGCCTTTACCCTCTTGTATCCTAGAGAAGCCAGAGGTCGGCTTTGACACATACGGAAATTCTATACAATGAATATAAGTCAAAATATTTATTATTCAGTCTTGTTGCCGACCGACCGATTTCGGCAATCAGTTTAGCATAGTGGTTAGTGACCCTGTGGAGCGCTCGTGGCCCAGCGGCGCCCGGGTACCACGAGCGGTATGCGAGGTTAAGCGACGTCGGTCCAGGTCAGTTCTTGGATGGGTGACCGCTTTGAGTGGTTGAGCTCTCGTGCTTTGTAAGGCACGTTAAGCCGTTGATCCCGGCTGCTTTCTATGATAGCAATCGTTAAGCCAAGTTAGAGGCTTTCGGAATACCCACCACTACCCTACACGTGACCCCTGGGTGGTGCTAAACGGTGCAACAAAACTGGCAACCGTACTGTCTTCTCGAAGATGTCACGGTTCGAAATAATTGCCATACGATAAATAAATAAATAAATAAATAAAGCGACCCTGTCTACAAAGCTGTCGGTCTTAGGTTGGAATCCCCGTAAGGGCAAATGTTCGTGTGCTGAGAATGAATATTCGTTTCTGGGTCTTGGATGTTTTCTACGTATTTAAGTAGTTATATCTAAGCTGTCATCTCCCAGGCCCTCGAGATCTCCGGGCACTTAAGAAAACAATGTAATTGTTTGTTTTTTTCGCCGGGTGGCCAGTGGTATGTTGTTGTCCATCACCAATAACACAAGCCTTATTGAGCTTAGTATGGGGCTATTTCGATATGTGTATGATTGTCCCCCTAACATACACTCACGAGCAAAAATAACGGGTACACTTTGTATTGGATTTCCATAGAAAGTGTACCTGTTATTTTTGCTCATAAGTATATATACACTCACGAGCAAAAATAACGGGTACACTTTGTATTGAATTTCCATAGAAAGTGTGCCTATTATTTTTGCTCATGAATATATATACACTCACGAGCAAAAATAACGGGTAGTTTGTATTGAATTTCCATAGAAAGTGTACCCGCTATTTTTACTCGTGAGTATATTTTTATTACAATCTACACATTAATCTAGTCTGTGCCCCCGTCTGCGTCCGATGTATCGCTCTAATGAATCAACCCCGAATGTTTCGTAACACTCATTAGTTTGTGTGATCGATAATCGACGAAGATACCGAACACCAAAATTGTATTGCGGTAGTTCCGAAAAGTTTCATCGACAGAGTTTATTTCACTATCAGAATAAATATTACGATACCTAGCTGCTGTCTGAAAAACAAACTTCACTTTTGAAAAACAGCACTTTTGAATCCTCAGTTATATGTTACATAAATTGAATCTAATTATTCAGAGCAATTTATTGATGCATATGAAATTTAAAAAAAGACATGAATTACTGTAATGTATGTCAAAAGAGAGTATAATAAATTCACAAAAAGATCGTCAATATGTAAAATAAAAACTTAAAAAATTGTATTAACCTAGACAGTTTGTAGAATAAAATCTGAATGTCAAGAGGAAAATTTAGTAATATAACAGACTGCGTGCTATAGATAGGACACGACTTTCTTTATATGTTTCCCTTGAATTTTTGAGGAGGAGATGAGTAAAATCGTATGTTCAGTATCCGAACGATAGCTGACTCAAAACTTATGAGCACACGAGGGAAACAGAGCATTTTTAATTTTTCATATACCTAATTAATATTTATTACATGTATTTACTGTTTAATTAACGAAAATAACATTAAATTATATGACTAAAAATTAAAACAAAACTAAACTGAAACCGTATTTAAAAAATTGGGTCTCCTGGGCATAGTCTCTAAGATGTTTGTGGAGTCCGGTTTGTTCATGCTTGCTAGGACATAGTGACTACGTTAATACTAGTGTCTTTTTATAGGGGATTGACGAGAGACATCATCCTGTTGTGGATTCGTTTTTATTATCAGTGACTTAGAGACCATATACATCTCTAACAATATTAAATTAATTTTAATTTTGACGCTCAGAGACCATGTACATCTCTGGGATAATATATTAATTTCACTCCTTGTTTAATCTTGAGACCTTATACATTTCTAACTTAATATTTGTAATAGATAACTTTGCAAGTTTATCTTCACTGTATGACATTAATTTTGTTATAATTGTTAAACTCGAAATTATTATTCCTTCTTGAACTGTAAATTAATATTTTGACATGAAAAATGTATTACTTATTATAGTCAGACTTTCTTAAATTGTAACCTAATTTTTTTGACATGTAAAAGTGCCCTTGTGGCCTATTTGCAGAATAAATGTTTGTATTTGTATTTCATGCTGTCAGCATTTCCACGCTGAATCGCTATGCTGATGGGTTGAGCGAGGAAGCTGCCAGCTCTATGATCCGCCGTGGAATCCACCAGCTTTTTAGAAACTGATTGAACTTTCACTGATTGACGGGCACTGGGAGCCCACGGGCCAAGGATCTCGACACCGAACGGGATAAAAGTGTAACCAGGTACCCCTATATTTGTGCCTTTTGAGCGTTTCCGCCGCTTCGGTCGCCGCACCTGGGTGATTGCTCGCGTACCTATACCTACATATCGGTGAAGAAAAACACCGTGAGGAAACCCGGTCTAACATCAACAAGGTATAGATTTCCCTGGGCTGAAAGGTCAAATGACAATCGCTTTTGTTGTGCTTTTGTCCTCATGAGCAAAAATAAAGGGTACACTTTGTATGGAAATTCAATACAAAGTGTACCCGTTATTTATGCTTGTGAGTGTAGTTCCTACGACGCATGGTACAATAATATACTGCGCCAGGTATGGCGGTCCAGTACATTGGTTAGTAATGTGGGTGACACGACCTACGGCATCAGCCTAATATCGATAGTATGCGGACGTGCGTGTGTGTCGTCGACAGTGACGTCACTGGTGTCACGATCTGGATTGTCAGGCCATGCTATGGCGAATCTTGAGATTAAAAAAAGCGGACGCCGGCGGGTACAACAAAGGAAAAACGCTAGGATGAGGTTACTTACCTCTACTGCTGTTAAGTCGAAAAAGGCATGTGGGCTGTAGCCTACACGTGTGATATTTTTAATTTAGCTAAGTTGTTAAGTAGTAAAAAATGCGATACTAAATCTATTATCTACGTAGGTACCTACTCATAAGGGATAGTTGGAGATAAGAATAGTCCATAACCAAATAAATATCTCCGATTATAATGAATTTTTTGAATGCTTCGAAACTAAACAATAAACCTTACTTTACCGGAGTGTAAAATAAAACTATCCCGCCGTAAACGGAGTGGATACTTGTTTACACGTCGTGCAATAAAATGGTAAACAAAAGAAGTACAGGTAGGTGCAAAACAATAGTTTTACGTGTATGGATGATTGCAAAGGATTAGTTGAAGTTGTAGATACGGCAGCATTACTTTAGAAATATTTTTTTGAAGTCATTTACATACAATGATTTACATTTAAATGTATGATAACAACAGTTATTCAGTATATTCTGAGGCTACCGAGCCTCAGAATATACTGAATAACTTTATAAAGATCCGTTAGACCTTATGTCGGTTTGTTATGTCAAAAAATGTTCTAAGTTACTGAAATTTGATCTGACATTTGGTTTATCGGATCTTTATAAAACCCGTCCTGAATAGCTATGTAATTACAGTAATAGATGAAACCAAAGATTTAATTATAAAACACTGCTGAAACTTTATGTAGATATCATGACATGTTCAATACTTTATAAATAACTTTAAGACATGTTCTTAATAAAAACTTTAAGTATGCAGCTAGGAGATCGGTCACTTAAAGTTAGTTCAACAAACTTGGAAGTGTAGGCACGTACTTTTCCAGTTTCTAGTTTAATACTTATTTATTCCCTTAACAGATAACACTACTGTTGATTTGACGGTAGTAAGTACACCTAATTATAATTTCCTTTTTAACGCCACCTAACACCTATTTCTATGAATGATGACTACGAGTTTGCGACACTGTATCACAGAATAATTAATAGTAACACTGCATCTCGGACGGAAATTAGGCTAGGTTTAGAGAACCAGCGACAACACTCCCGGTACCTCGATTCCACTCACACCTCAAATTCGGTTGAAACCGCTCAACCAATCTCACTGGAGCGCAAACTCTTAGAGTATTCCAGTGTTCCAAACCACACGCGTGGTCGTGTCGGAGGTTTCCCCAGGCTTCTCTCCAACCGCGCACTCTTATCGCTTTATTGGGCCCGGCCTATAAAGCCACAGTAAGGTTCAAAAAAAGGACGGAAACTTAAACAAATTCGGCATTTAACCGTATTTATTTTTCTAGACTCATCTATTTCCTCGCTTTATTTCTGAACCCCAATAGCGAAAGAGCTAAAGTGCTCTGGAGTCCCAGAAAACATTAGAACCTTTCTTTGGTAGAATTCCCAATTTTAAAGTAAATATTTCTCCTATTCCAGGTACTCGTAACGTAATAAACGTGCTGTCCTTATATTTTTCGTGACGTCTTTAGTCGGTGCCTTTAATCTTTTACAGAAAGATAAGAAAAATATTTTATTGCATGCAGTCAAAAAACATTACCCTCTTTTTGCGCGGTGTCGAGTATGAAGATGTTACAGTTTTTTTTGTTAGTTTTTAAATTAACCATACAAAAAATGCTGAAGACAACTCAACAGATAGGTATATAAATAACTAGCGACCCGCCCCGGCTTCGCACGGGTGCAATGCTGATGCATGTATTATACATATAAACCTTCCCCTTGAGTCACTCTATCTATTAAAAAAACCGCATCAAAATCCGTTGCGTAGTTTTAAAGATTTAAGCATACATAGGGATATAGGGACATAGGGACAGAGAAAGCGACTTTGTTTTATACTATGTAGTGATTGACATTAAAGCAATGGCACACGCTTATGCTATTGGTAGTTAAACCATATTTCTCTATGTTTTGAACACTAAAAGCTGGACATGTAATAGTAGATTGTTAATCAAGGGTTGAAAGTGACCTCTTTCACCCGAGATATTTTAAACCAATAGTTCAAGGGTGAAATGGGTGCTTTCACCCGAGTTAAACACTCTACTTTTCATTTCGACTATAAGGAAAATAAATGAGAAATAAAAGTAAGTAAATGATATTCTAAAGATTCAGTAATAAAAACACGCGGTGCA
>CAUVZM010000005.1:0-35000 GCA_963556455.1 Epiblema foenella
TTTTGCGGCTCGGGGGATGGTCCGTAAGAGGCGTTCTTGGTGTCGCCTGAAGGGGATCGTTGAGGCGCTTATAATGACGTATCGCACGTCAACGTCGCAGCTCTGGAACGCTCAGCGTTCGAGATTAATGTCTGCTTAACCTCAAAAACTCGCACTTTTTTGCACTTTGCCGCTTGATACGCACTGTGCGGCACTTAAAAACTGCACTATCGTATGCACTGCACTTTTCCACGTCTTTTGACACTTTCCGCGAGTTAATCGGACCAGGAAAACCACTGTTTTTGATTTTTAAAGTACGGAGCGGCTCAGAAACGTGGCGCTTTCGATGGCGGATGGAACGCAACTGGGGTTAGGTTAGGTTAGGTTAGGTTAGGTTAGGTTTTTTTTTTTTTTTTTTTTTTTTTTTTTTTTTTTTTTTTTTTTTTACTTGTTCCCCTGAATGAGACAGGGTCTTTGTTTGCTGTTCACTTTCATTCCAGTTCTGTCTTTTATGCCTCTCGCACTTTCATTCTTCATACGGTTCTTTCTTTCATTCATCATCTTTTGTTCTTACTCGTGGTTGGGATTACCACCTATTACCACCTATTACTAATTTACAGTACAATTACACAGTACACGTTTCATAGGATAATGGGGGCTGGGATTTCTTTATTTTGTGGAACTCAGTTTCGTTCTTTATTGTACAATTTTGCTTATACCTAATTATTTTATTTACAAACGTTTCTTAAGTCTATGGGTTTTTAGTCCTTTATACTTATTGCTATTACAATTTTTCCTTTTTCGTGATTTTTACACTGACGACATATAGTATCTATATGTACTAGTGTTCTTATTATCTACTTATTTCTATTCGCTACTTTAATTGCTACATTTTTACAGTACTTTATAAATTTATCTCTTATGTTTTTGTTTCTTAAAATGTCCCATAGGTTCTCCTTGCATATATTTATATCTATCTCCATTTCTATGTTGTATCTATCTTTGCCGTATACTGGACATGCAGTAACAATATGTAGGGCACTCTCCTCCACACTTGGGTCGCACACGCACGCCGGGCTCTCCTTGCACTTGAAACGATGCAAGTACTCGGAGAACCCGCCGTGTCCCGTCAACACCTGTACTATGACGTGGTCCAGTTTTAATTTTCTAATGACGTTGTACGCTTGTGGGGCGTCCGGGAAGAAGGCCTTTGTAGTAGAGGCTGTGTCGCCATCTTTGTAGCGCCGGTTCCATTCGTCAATCGATTCCAGACGGATCTGTCGCTTGACGAATGAAAGCGGGCATCGGTCGTAATTAGGTCGAGTTTTCAGTTTTAACGCGGCATCTTTGGCGAGAACGTCCGCTCTCTCGTTTCCCTCCAGCCCCGCATGTGCTTTTATCCAAAATAATTTAATTATTTTGTTGCATTCTTGACTCTTTCGAATGTTTTCTCTTATTTGCACTGCCAGGGGATGGAGGGATGCGCCATTTACCGTGACTTCAAGAGCGGATCTCGAGTCACAATAGATGTGACAGACGTTCTCGCCAGTTTGTAGGGCCTGTTTCGTGGCCTCCAACAGGGCCATCAACTCGGCCTGGTAGACCGTGCAGGAATGGTCGAGCTTCAGCTTCTTGGTCTTGGTCTCCGTGTCGTTTTTCCATATAGAAACTGCTGCTCCGACTTTCCCTTGGATCTTACTGCCATCGGTGAAGATTTTGAGACCCGGGTTGTCATACTCGGCCATCTGTGCACGATCCTCCAGGCATATGAATTTAAGTCCCAATTGCTTTGCCGGATGTGGCATGTCTGTAAATAGAACCGGCCTTTCCATATCCCGGTCCACCACTGCCTCCCGGGTACAGCCTTTCTTTACATAGTAAAGTGAGGCTGCTTCGCGGACTCTGATGTCCAGCGGAAGCAGTCCCGCGAGTAGTAGGGCCGAGTTAAGGGAGACCGTTCTATATGCCTTAACTATCTTTTGTACAAAGCCTCTCTGAACCGCGTTAAGCTGCTTGCGTATGCCCAGTTTATTAGACGCCGATGCCCATGCGCTCGATGCGTACATTATCACAGGCTCCACCACCGCAGTGTATATGGTCCTGATCACCTCGGGATTTAGCCCCCAGTGGATTTTCGCTGTTCTCGCTAGCTGTTTATAGAGGCCTAAGGCCTTGCGACACACATTTGCTACGTGTGTATTAAATGTAAGCTTTTCATCCACTGTGAGCCCCAGAATCTTAATCTCCCGAGACAGTTCAATGTCCACCCCTCCCATGTTCAGAAGTGGAGAGTCATACTTCAGTTTATTTGTTATGACCATTGCCTTGGTCTTGTGCGGCGCGAATTTAAGCTTGTTTCTGACTCCCCACTCCTGGACATGCGCTAGAGTCGCGTTTGCCCGCCTCTGGATCTCCAGGGCCGTGGCTCCCGAGAAAATCAGGACCACATCGTCCGCAAACGCCTGACAGTAATCACCCCTGTCTTCCAGTTCTTTCAGCAGCGGATCTAGCAACAGGTTCCAGAAAGTTGGTCCCCCAATTGACCCCTGCACACAGCCCTTCGTCGTTTGTCTGGCACACTCAGCTCCCGCGTACCTCACCTTTACCTTTCTGTTGGACAGGTAGTCGTCCACTAGACGTCTCAGGTTTGCGGGGCATCGGGTCTCTGCCAGTCGACATTGAATGGCTGGCCACCAGGCGCTGTCGAAGGCCCCCTCTATGTCAAGCGATACAATGGTAACTATCTTTTTGGCTTTTAGCTCAGTTTTTATTTGTTCCAACATGGCATAGAGGGAGTCTTCGGTACTGCGCTGCGGCGTGAAGCCAAACTGAAGTCGGCTCGCGTCCGGGAGGATGTGCCATCTTATCCTCCGTACCATCATCTTTTCGAGGATTTTTCCCAGAACAGGCAGGAGGCCAATTGGCCTATAAGATTTGGGATGAGTGTAGTCTTCCTTTCCCTGTTTGCGAAGAACCACCACTGCTGCCTCCTTCCAAGCAGTGGGAAAGTGGTAGAGACTCAAGCACTTATTCATAAGTGCCAAGAATGTGTCCGGGTACAGGGTAATAGCCGCCTTGCATATATCGGCTGTGAGGCCGTCTGGTCCGGGTGCCTTCTTGGGATTGAAGCTCGACGCCGCCCACCGCAGTTCCTCCGCTGTAAAGGGGGGGTCGCATTCTTCAGAATGCGTCCACTCGTTTACCGTTTTTGCTGCTGTTCTGACCTGCATATGGTAGTCGTTATCCTGCAGTGAGTTATCTTGTGGGAAGAATGTGTCCGTCAGCAGCCGAGCCGAGTCCTCGTTCCCAAGGGCTTTCCCGTCTTGGACGAGTGGCAAGTCTTCTTCTCTTCTTGTTGTGCGTCCTATCACCCTGTATATTCCGTCCCACATACTCTCGCGATCCTGCTTTTCACAGAAGCTCTTCCAACTGGTGGTCTGCGCCCGCTTTACCTCCAGTTCATACAACTCCTTAGCCCGAAGGTACTGCTCCACTACCCATGCTCGACGTATTGGCGCTGCGCATCGGATTCTGCGCCGTTTTGTGGCAACTTCTCCCTTCATTTTGGCGAGTTCCTCGGTCCACCAAGGGAATTCTGCTTTTGTACCGTTTTTCACTTTGGGTATTGACTCTTGGCACGCTTTTTGGATTTGTTCTGTAATTTCAACTGTTTTGCTGTCTAAAGTTTCTGCGTCTATTATTTTATCTATTTCTGTTTTATTAATATTTTGTTCGTTGCAAAATTGTGTCAGTTTCTCAAGAAACTGACCCCAATTTGCTTTTTTACTATTGTAAATTCGCGTACTTCGTTTAATGTCAATACCCTCAGCTTTCTCGAGGTTTACTTCAAACAGGATTGCCTTGTGGTCCGAGCCGGTCATCTCTCCGTCTACTCTCCAGTTGTCCACTTGTCCTAGCATGTCCATGGAGCAGGTTGTTACGTCGACACAGCTGGTTAACCGCCTTCCTCCCCTGATTGTGTCGAAGGTGGGCTCAGACCCCCGGTTTAGAATCTGCATTTCCTGTTCCTCGATGAAGCCCGCAAAGATTTCCCCCCTGTGATCCACTCTCTCGCTTCCCCACCACGTGCTCCATGCGTTCACATCCCCGCCCAGCAGAACTCTCCTCGTTCCCAGTTCCCTCATAACCTTCCCCATCCATTCGATGTACGGCTCCATCTCTTTGTCCCCCTCCAGATAGACCGATATCACGCCTATCTCCCAAGCTCCGGTTCTTAATTTTGCGACCGCGATGTTGTGGGTCGTCAGTGTTGGGCATTGGGTGACGTCGATCTTATCGTCCAGGACAACAATGGCAGCTTTGTTCACTGATGTTGTAGTTGGACTGCACTGAACTATTCTCGTGCCTGTATAGTTTTTCATGCGTCCCGTGCTCCCGATGTATGGTTCTTGGACCATTGCGAAAGATATTTTCCTCCTCTCCGCTTCGATTATGAGCTCCGCTGTAGAGAGTTCACTCCTTTGGAGGTTTGCCTGGACCACCCTGTACTTACCGTTGGAAGGGTTGCTGACTGTTTCACTGATGTCGCCTGAGACTACCTTAGCAATAGGCCACTGCGGACCTCGCTATAGCGTCCCACCTTTGCCTTACTGGGCACTCCGGGTCAAATGCATTGTGGTTTACCTGCTCTAGTTTTGCCTTTTTGCAGTTGCAACAAGTGGATGGCACTTCCGCAAGCCAGTCCGCACACTCGGTTTTCATGTGTGGACCTCCGCAGTGGCTGCATACGTCGACCTGGTCCTGGCACTGTCGCTTTCCATGCCCGTACCCCAGACAGCGCGAGCACTGTACTAAGGGTGACTGATCCTCCACACGAACCTTTTGTATGTCCACGTATACAGCCCCTGCTTCGGTCAGACGGCCCCAGATGGACGGCGAGACTTTCATTACCACATGTGCGGTGAGTGGGTTCCTTGCTCTTTTCCGGTACCTGATCTCCATTCGATCTTGATCTCCACTCACATCCCTTAAAAGGTGTTGATTTTGGGCTCTTATGGCCCCTATTATGTCCTCATCTGTGTGACATTGGAGGACCCCACGAAGGATTATGAGTGGGTCTTTATTCTGCACTGGTTCCACCTGTAGTTGTCCCCCTGCTTTTATGATCCTTTCTTTGACCTTTCCGACTTCCTCCTGTGTCCTACATCCCACTATAACCTTTCTATCTCTTGCCTTCCTGATCTTGTCTATTTGTACTCCTTCTTCCTTCGCCTTCACCGCTTTCCTTATCTGGTCCAGCACTTGCTCCCCTGTTTGTGTTTCGTCCGTTGATGATACTACTACGGAGTGCATGGCCGTTGCCTTCAGTGGCATGCCCCTGGATGGGCCGGCCGTGACACTCGCGTAGGTTCCCTTGTAGTTTTCCATTTTTTCCTGCTGCCTCTCTACTGCTTCTTTTAGTCTTGACAGTTCGTCTTTGTTCTGTCTAAGCAGCATTCCATGCTCTTCTATTATTCTTTGTGTGTTTGCTTCTATGTTTGTCAGCGTCTGGTCATTGGCCGTGCCGTTATTGACCGTGAAGGTTGAGTCCATGTCAGTGTCTGTATTTTTTGACTTCGTGGCTTTGGTTTTGTCGCCGGTCTCGGGTTTGGATCTTTGAGCCATCTCCGACTCCTTCACTAGCTGGTAAAGTCTTTCCAGTGCTGACATTACTGCATTTTTTATTTCGCCCTTTGTGTTTCGGGACGCGGAGATATTTAGTTTCCCAGACTCCAAGCAGGCCCTGGCTTCCGTAAGCCGGTCTCTGTATTGTTTCTTCTTGGGGCTCCGGCTGTCCGACGATCCCCCAAGTGCTGCTTTGGATGTTCCATCTTGCGACGGGGTCAGTGTCACTTTTGTTTTAGTATGCGCAGGGCCTGCCTGCGTTGTCGGTATCTTTGGCAGCTCGGTGGCTGACGTCTCTTGCGTGACGTTTTCTTTGAGAGGCGCTTCTGGGTCCCCTGCAGTCAGTGGGGGAGTTATCTCGCTGGGAATCTGTTCTTGCATGCCTGCCTCCCATTTCCCTATACTCCGTCTGACTGCGTTTGACTCTCGATTTTCCCCTGTCTCATCACGTGCTTGGGTTCTGTCGCTCCCGGACATCTTTACTGGTGTTCGAATCCCAAACATGTTTTACGCTTATCACTAAGACGCTGAATACAGCGTTTATAAAGTAAAATTTAAAACTCTGAGGTAGAGTCGATAAATTCAGTCTATTGTGTCACCTCTGTAAAGAGGAGGTGACGCCCGTTCTAACGACGTGTCGCACGCCTCTGTCAGTTTCTCCGTTTAGGAGCTATGAGGGTTCAAAGATGACTTTGACAGCTGTCAAATATCCAAAATGGCTGCCGTTTATTTTAGAACCCTCGTAACTCAGGCCCCCGTTGTCGTAGGAGAGCGAGAGTAGATTTGTTGCACTGGGGCTGAACTCCTTTACGTGACCTGCGCAAGATCTCGGTCGAAAATTTTTGGGGCTCTGAAAGCCCTCCAAGTAGTTTAGTCTGGTTACACAAGTCACGCCGAGTCCAATGACGTGTCGCACTTTCTCCTGCGGCTTCTGGTTCCCGAGCTATGGCCTCCCGAAGTTTCACTTTGACAGTTGTGAACTGTCAAAGTCAAACTTCAAACGCAGATTTCTCGTAAACCAGGAGTCTCAGAATGACCGGACTTTTTCCTGGGTGGTCAGGGTTTCCTTCTGGACGGGACAGTGCAGCTTGTTTTAGATTTTATTTTTCCGGAAAATTTTCCAAAAATTTTTCAATTTTCAGTGATTTGACTTGTCCAGTCGTTCCGGCACCCCAAACTCCCCCTGAAAGAGCCCAAAGACGGCCCCAATTGGCCCAGTGGGGGCTGAGATACGGGGATCTCAAAAATCCAATATGGCGTCCGCGCCAAACTTAAATCTAGGATTGCGGGACAACCGCTGGTCGTAGCGAGTCCGGATTTTCTTCTAGGGTCAAAAAGCGAACCCTAGGAATCCAATTCTGGTGCTTCCGAGCGTGCGAGTTTCGCGGGTGTCAAAGGCCCGGCGGGATACTGGGACGGACCTGCCGACCTCCGCTGAGAAAACCCCACGTCTCTACGACTTTCCTAGGCCGAGTTCCGTCGGTCGGAACAGGTATTGAGGAGTTTAGCTGGTTTCCGAGGTGACCAGGATCGATGGAACTCTGCTATTTTTAATGCTAATGACCTGGGAGAAATTTCCAGGTGTTGTACGGGGTTAGACGCCGGGTGTGCGGACCCGGTTTGAATTTTTATCCACACGGTAATAATAATAATGAAAGAAAACAAAGAAATGGTCACAGTTTGGTCAATTTAGAGGCTAGAACTATGGGACAAAAAACAATGGGATCAGAAATTTACAATCTTAAATACTATGGTAAATCTTAATATCTAGCGGTGTTATTTCCCGTAGCACGTGGTCTTCAGAAAATTTCAAAAATTTATTTCTCCTAAACTATGCGTGTCGCGCAGCTAGTTTTTGCAGGGACTTTAGCTTATGTCTAGTTCTTTAATACACGAAAATAAAATGTACACGTTCTCGATCTTGTTTCCAAGATATAAATGTTCAAAGTTTCACAAAAAATTCAAAATGCTATATAAGTGGCGAAACTTAACTTATTTGCCTTCCGGAAGTTGCTGCTGGTTTGTGAGGTGGTCCCCTTGCAGATGCCGTCGTCGAAAAGAGCCGCACTTAGCTGGATCGGTGACCTCGTGGCCACGTGGTTTCTGGTTTTTCGGTGATAGCTCCTCAGCCCGTGGACGGAAAAATCCGATGAAAAGCGAGCTGTATAGAGCTCGCTAGGGCGCATCCAACGACGTATAGCACGTATGGGGTTACAGCGGTAAATCTCGCTGCGTTTCACTTCAAAGGTTGTATTAACCTCACTTTTTCACTTTTTCCGTGGTTTTTTGTTTGCACTTGCACTTCCGACACTTTTAAACGTCACTATCGTATAGAGGGCACTGATACGCGTCTTTTGATGTATCGCACACTGAAATCGGACTTAAAAATCCTATTTTTGTGATTTTTCGAGCGCGGAGCGTTGTATTTTCGTGGCGCTTTCGATGGCGGGTGAAGCGCGACTGGTTAGGTTAGGTTAGGTTAGGTTAGGTTAGGTTAGGTTAGGTTAGGTTAGGTTAGGTTAGGTTAGGTTAGGTTAGGTTAGGTTAGGTTAGGTTAGGTTAGGTTAGGTTAGGTTAGGTTAGGTTAGGTTAGGTTAGGTTAGGTTAGGTTAGGTTAGGTTAGGTTAGGTTAGGTTAGGTTAGGTTAGGTTAGGTTAGGTTAGGTTAGGTTAGGTTAGGTTAGGTTAGGTTAGGTTAGGTTAGGTTAGGTTAGGTTAGGTTAGGTTAGGTTAGGTTAGGTTAGGTTAGGTTAGGTTAGGTTAGGTTAGGTTAGGTTAGGTTAGGTTAGGTTAGGTTAGGTTAGGTTAGGTTAGGTTAGGTTTTTTTTTTTTTTTTTTTTTTTTTTTTTTTTTTTTTTTTTTTTTTTTTTTTTTTTTTTTTTACTGTGCTCCTCCAACATGATCGGAGACTTTTGCTATCTATTCTACACTTTCATGCCAGTTCTCGCATTTTCTACTACTCGTACTTCCATGCTTCATACTGTTCTTTCTTTCATTCGTTCTCATTCATTCTTTTCCAAGGTGGGTTTCCTTGCTATGTAATTTGGATACGCTACTTTATTTTTTTTTTTAATAATGGGTTTTATTCTAATTTAATAAGGAACACAAGACAACAATTCTTTAATGTTTTTTGCCACATACAGGGTTTTCTTATTTCTATTTACATACATCTAGATATTACACTAATTTATTATGCTAGTTTTATATGTATGCTTAATTTTAAATATATTCAATATATTTTATAAGCATGCGTTATGTCTCTATTTATTTCGTTTGCAAACAATGTTTATTATCTTTTTACAGTATGTCATAAAACATTTTCTTTTATTACCTAACATTATTGTGGCTACATTTTGCAGTTTTATTTCTATTTGCATTTCTTGTTCAGTGTTAAAACGTTCCCTGGCAAACATTGGGCACTCCATTACCAGATGCAATACCGTCTCCTCCATTCCTGGGTCGCAGGTACATGACGGGTCATCCTTACACTTATATTTGTACAAGTATGAGGAAAACCCACCATGACCCGTCATAAGCTGGGTGGTTTCAGGTTCTATTCTAATATTTTTTACCACCCTATACGCCGCAACCGCATCCGGAAAAAATATCTTCGTAACAGAAGCTGTCTCTCCCGTTACATACCGCTGGTTCCATTCTCCTATGGTCTCCATTCGTAGTTTACGCTTCACGTAGGATACGGGGCACAGATTGTAGTCTGGGCTTTTCTTCAGTCTTAAGGCAGCTGCTTTTGCCAACTCATCCGCTCTCTCGTTTCCTGGCAGTCCGGCATGTGCTTTGATCCAGAAGAGGGATAGATTTTTATTACGAGCATTACAGCGTTTTATCATCTCCCTACTTTCGACTGCCAGGGGATGGCGAGAGCTTGGGTTTACAGTGGCTTGTAGAGCCGCCATTGAGTCACTGAAAATTCCTATTTGGGTAGCCGTACCCTTTTCAGCTTCTTTTGTTGCGCGGTTTAGGGCTAGAAGTTCTGCCTGATATACTGTGCAATAGCTAGATAGCGCGAGCTTAATTGTTTTGGTTTCGGTGGCACCTTCCCATATTGACAGTGCAGCGCCTACCTTGCCCTCAATCCTGCTGCCGTCTGTATATATTCGCATTGGTAGGCTTTCACATTCCTGATATTGCTCTTCACTACTTATGCTTTCAAACGTTAATTCTACTCGTTCTGCTGGATGCGGTGCTTTTATAGCTGGTGTCATAGTCTCGATTTCTCTGTCCTCTGGCGCTGCTGGAGCGCGGACTCCCTTCTTGGTTTCATATAATGAAGCCACCTCACGGACTCGGAGGTCCAGGGGGAGCAATCCGGACAGCAGCAGCGCTGAGTTCAGGGAAACTGTTCGGTATGCTTTGCACAATTTTTGTGCAAAGCCCCTTTGTACCGCGTTCAGTTGTTTTATGACTCCCAGTTTTTTCACGGCTGGGGCCCATGCGCTTGCTGCGTACAGGATAGTGGGTTCTATTGCCGCGGTATATATTAGCCTTATAATTTCCGGGTGTAATCCCCATCCCACTCGGGCAGTTCTAGCCAGCATTTTGTATCTGTTTAGTGCCTTACTGCAGACGGTTGCGACGTGCTTATTGAAAGTTAGTTTTTCGTCTATGGTGAGGCCTAGGAT
Source organism: Epiblema foenella (assembly GCA_963556455.1). NCBI lineage: Eukaryota > Metazoa > Arthropoda > Insecta > Lepidoptera > Tortricidae > Epiblema > Epiblema foenella. Next base: position 10,244 of record CAUVZM010000005.1, read on the forward strand.
TTTAATGTCCCTGGACATAGCGATGTTCACACCCCCCATACTCAGGCGCGGTTCGTCGTAGACCAGTCTTCTGGTTATCACCATAGCGTACGTTTTTACTGGTGCAAACTTAAGTTTGTTCTCGACACCCCACTCCAATGCACGGCTGAGTGCGGCATTTGCGCTCGTCTCGATTTCCAGTGCTGTCTCACCATCGAACACCATGACTACATCGTCGGCATATGCCTGGCAGTATATACGTTTCTCGTCGAGCTGTTTCAGTAGCGGATCCAAGAGGAGGTTCCATAAGATGGGTCCTCCTATGGATCCCTGTACGCAACCCTTACTGGTTTCTCTCAGGTACTCTTCTCCCGCGTACCTTACTCCTACTGATCTGTTCTCGAGGTAACTATCGATGACCCTTCTCAGATTCACCGGTACGTTTTCGTCAGCTAGTCTGACACGTATTGCTGGCCACCAGGCGCTGTCGAAGGCTCCCTCTATATCCAAGGATACCAGTGTCACTATTTTCTTTTGGTCCAGTTTGTTCCTTATGTGTTTTATCAGGGAATAGAGGGAGTCTTCGGTGCTCCTTTGTGGGACAAATCCGTACTGGCGCACGCTGGTCTTTGGTAGGAGGTGATGTCTGAGGCGGGCCACCAGCATCTTTTCAAATACTTTTCCCAGTACCGGCAGCAATCCAATCGGTCGGTAGGATTTTGGAGAGGTGTACGAATCTTTTCCAGGCTTTTTCAGGACTACTACCGTTGCCTTTTTCCATTTCTTTGGGAAGTGGCCAAGGTTTAGGCATTTATTTATTAAAGCTAAAAAGACTTCTGGGGCGCATTGTATCGCTCTGTTACAGATATCTGAGGTAAAGCCGTCGTCTCCTGGTGCTTTTTTCGGGTTGAAGGATTCCAGGGCCATTTTTAGCTCATAGGCGGTGAACGGTGGGTCATGAATCTCAGCATGACTCCACTCGTTGACCTTTTTGGCTTTGCATCTAATATGTCCCTGTATATCCGACTCTCCTTCCTCTTTGTCTTCGGGGTAGAACGTTTTTGCCAGAAGTTCCACTGATCCCGTTGCGTCCAGGAGTTCATCGCTATCTTTTAGCATTTGGTCCTCTTCCCTTTTTGTTCCTTTACCTATGACGCGGTATATTCCCTCCCAGACCCCCTCCTTCTCCTGTTTTGAGCAGAAGTCTCTCCAGCTGTCCGTCTGAGCGTTTTTTGTTGCAGTCTCATATGTCTCCTTTTGTTTCAGGTATTGTGCTACCACCGCCTCTCTACGGACCGGCGCTGCGTTTCTTATTCGGCGTTTGCAGGTAGCGACCTTCTTTTTCATCTCGGCGAGCTCATTTGACCACCATGGCAAGGTAAGTAGCTTTGTGTTTCTTAGTTTTGGTATTGTGCAATTGCATGTTTCTGTGATTTGGTTGTTTAATGTATTTACTATTGTGTCTATTTCTTCTGTGGTATGTACATTTTCTATGGTTTCTGCTGTGAAATTTACATTCTGCATAGCCTGGGTCAGTTTCTCATGAAATTGCTCCCATCTTGCTTTTTGTGTATTGTAAATACGTGTTGTCCTACGTATGTGAACCCCATTTGATTTTTGGATGTTTACGCCAAAAACAATGCCATTGTGATCCGAGCTCGTGAGGTCCTCGCTGACTCGCCAATCTTCTATACGTCCGAGGAGATCCGCAGTACAGACTGTGACGTCAACGTGGCTGGAGAATCTTCTGCCCCCCCGGATGGTGTCGAAGGTCGGGGTAGTACCCGTGTTTAGAATTTGCAGATTTAGTTCTTCGATGGTACCGCTCATCTGTTCACCCCGGGAATCCTCATTTGGGCTTCCCCACCAAATGCTCTTTGCGTTCGAGTCTCCTCCAATGATTATCCCTCTTTGTCCCCCCGACCCGACTACTTTTTTGATCTGCTCCAGGTACCGGTCCATTGGTTTATCGGGCTCAAAATAGAAGGACATCAGTGTGATCATCCACGCCCTTGTACGGATTTTCACCACGACGATGTTTTTTGTTGTGAGTTCTGGGCACTGGATCACGTCCAGGTCTGCGTCGAAGACTGCGATTGCTGCCTTGACAGGTCCCTCTTCATTGGTGGTGTCCTGGTAGATTCTCACACCCTGATGTGTCTTCATAGTTTTTTCCCTTCCGACATATGGTTCCTGGAGCAGTGCGATTGCGATCTTTCGTGGCTTGGCCTCAAGCAACAACTCATGGGTCGCTAAACTACTTCTCTGGAGGTTGGCTTGGGCTATGTTGTACCTATGGGTCTCCTGGTCGCCTTTAGCAATATGCTACCGAAGCCCTTGCCAGGGCGTCCCACTTCTTTCTCACAGGGCATTCACTGCTAAAAGCATTGTGAGCACATTCTTCTATTTTTGCTCTTCTGCAGTTCTGGCATGACGGCGGTTCACCCAACGTCCGTTCCGGGCAGTCCGCTCTGAGGTGCGGGCCTCCGCAATGACTACATAAGTCAACTGCCTCCTTGCAGAGGCGTCGCCCATGCCCGTAGCCTAGGCAACGGGTACACTGTACGAGAGGGGACTGGTCTTCGACCCTGACACTCTGCAGATCCACTCGCACCCTGTTGCCGTCGGTTGCTCTTTTCCAGACTCTGGGTGAGACGCTGAGCACTATGTGCCCCGTAAGGGGATTCCGCGCTCTACGTCTGTATTTTACAGCCATCTTGCATTCATCATCGTCGAGGCCGTGGAATATCTCCCGATTTTGATTTTTGAGGGCTTTTAAGACGTCGTCGTCGCTGTGTATCAATAACACATCCCTCAAAACTATTAATGGGTTTTTATTTTCCACCTCCTCGACGACCAAGTGTGCTCCTGCTGCTTCCAGCCTTTCCTTTACCTTTTTTCTTTCGTCTTGGGTTCTACATCCCATGACTATTTTCCTATCTTTCGCTTTTCTTACCCTTTCCACCTGTATCCATCCGTCCTTTGCGTTTATTGCTTTTCGCACCTTTTCCAGAACCTCCTCTCCTGTTTCTATCTCTTTTTCTGAGGAGACCACAATCGAGTGTAGCGTCGAACCCCCAGAGACGGCTCGTTCAGGGCGGCTCGCCGTCACACTCGCGTATGTGGCGCCTGCCATAATATTTTTGTGCTGTTCTAGTGCTTCTTTTAACTCTTCCATTTTCTGGATGTGTTGCGTCTGTTTCTTTTCCCTCTCTATCATGCGTCTTTCACTTTCTTCCATAATTTTTTCAATTTTATTTATGAATCCTCTCTCGTTATCCTCTCTTGCAGCCGGTTCCTGCTGGTCCTCTTTCTTTGCCTCTAGGTCTATGTTTTCGGGCTTTTCCTTTTTTAGTGCTGTCTCAATCTCTTTTACTAGATTGTAAAGCTTGTCCAGAGCTTCAATGACATCCGTCTTTATGTCCGCCCTGATATTTCGTCCTGTGCCTATACTATGTTTCGCCTTGTAGAGATAGGCTCGTGCCTCCGCTGTTTTGCTGGGATAAACCTTTTTTATAGGGCTGGGTTTATTGCTTTCAGTCGCATTTGTGGTGTTTTTTCCCTCCCGCGTCGATGTTTGTTTTTGTTTCGCAGGGCCTGCCTGCGCTGTCGAGGTCGCGGGGGGTGTTAGCTTAGGGGTGGGGTCACTATGTACCGTCTGTGCCACCTTCTCTGCTTCTGGTGAGAGTTGGAAGGGTTTGCCGTGTTCCCAGTCTCCAATACTCCGCCTTACTGAAGGCCCCGGGCCAGATTTTTCCGGCTTTTCGGGCGGGGTCCTGGAGGATGGGCCCTTGGCAGGGGTTCTGTAGCCGAACATTACGTCGGGTTCTTTGGAGGCGTCAGGTAAGGAGGAGAGAGTTAGTGATTATGCTGCCTCTGTAGAGGGGAGGCGGCGCTCAACACTAATTTGTTTAGTGTGCCGTTTACTTCGGCACCCGTTGCTATGCTATATGTATAATAGGTGGTCTACACCTAGAGTCTTATAAACCTAAAAACGTAGTCACCCTATTTGGGTATATAATGTAGAGTCGGTAACTCTGCCTTCTAATTATGCCTAAAAAAGGCAAGGTCACTCGACTATTCCTCCCCGGAGCGTATAGAGTGGTTTCTAACCTAAAAAAAATTTTTGGCTCTACCTAGAGTCGCTAATTTACGCTCAATGGATTGCTCTCCCCGAGCCCTTTCCAACGACCCCAAACACGACCCGATTATTCCTACAGGTGCCGGAGCTACGGCGGTCCAAAATTTCTGGTATCAGCCAAAAAACCGGTTTCTGGATTTGGTATCCGCTCGTATCTCCGTAACCGCTGGTCCTATGCGCCCGTGCTTGGGCTCGTTTTTCAAGGCTCGGCGAATGCGATCCGATGGCGCCAATTTCAGGCGAGGAAATTTTTCAGGTTTTCAGTTTCCTGAAATCGTCTGGTGGTAACTGAAACCAGATTCCCCGTGAAGCTTGGGGTATGTTCTTCTCCCCAGAGAAAACCCCGGCTTTCCACGACTCCCCGTTCCGGAGATACAGAGGTTTTAATTTTTTCAAGATGGCGGCTGAGCTGTCAAACTCAAAGTTTGATCGCCTGTAGCTCCGCTCCCTGAGGTCGCAGAAAACTGGGGTTTTGGCCTATTATGGTCTTATGGACCTTCTCCGTCCAGTGGGGCCGTTTTTGGATTCTGGATTTTTTGGGGCTCTAATCTTCCTGAAAATGGAGGGGGGGATTCTTGGTGGAGTCCTGGTGGCCCTCGTGAAAACCGCCACTTCCTAGGTCCTCCGGTTCCCGAGATACGGCGGACCAAAGTAAAACAAGATGGCCGCCGAACTGTCAAACTTCAACTTTAGAGGCCTGTATCTCAGCAACCAGAGGTCGTAGGGGCACCGGACTTTCACTGGCGTGTGTGGCTTTATGTCCTCTATGGTTTCGTATTTGTTACAACCTTAAAAAATATTTTTCGAGATATTCGAAATCTGACATACACAATATGTTCTCCTATAAAAACCACACACTAATGTGAAAACCTTATTTTTCTAACACAACTGGTTCCGAAGATATTCACACTTATATTTTGATACCAGAAAAAACAAAATGGCGAAAATTTGGTTTCTGCTCAATTTAAACGCTAGGGGGCCCGAGTTTGGGCTTAGCCAGGTTAGGATATATGTTCTGAAGCTAATTCCTGGTTGAAAAAACTATTATTATTATTAGATTTTGAGGGATACCAGTTTTCTACAAAAACGCGAATATCTTCGGAACTATTAACCTTAAAAATTTACAAAAAGTGTCAAAATATACAGGACATACACAGCTATAACACTATAAGTCTAAAAAGTTCACTTCCAAGCAAAATTTTTTGGAAATCGTAAGAAATGTGAAATTTTCAAAAACTTTGGTTTTCACGGTCAAAAATATCTTCCAGAGGTACAGTTCTTTGAAGTCACGTACAGTTTTTAAGCGCGCACCGGATTCTTGAATAAAAAATGTATGGTCTGCCTGAAGTTTTTAAGTTATTCACTAGTAAAGTTTGAAGTTTAAAATGTTTATATTTTCAAAAATAAGAGTCCAAAAATTTGAAACGAGGTACCGTGTCTTTCCTTATGGAGCGATGCTTAATCCTGCGTCGAAAAATGCAGCCGCGCCCGGCTGGATCTGTGACCACGCCACCACGTGGTTTTTGTTTTTTCGGTGATTGCGCCTCGACGGTGGCACGTGCAGGCGCGTACGATACGTCGCTGTATCGGGCTCGACGAGACGCATTAAACGATGTATCGCACTTGCAGATTGCGACTACCAGTCGCAAGGTATACACCGTTTTGTGTGTATTTAACCTCAAACTTGGAGGTTTTTTGGGATTTCCAATTCGCACTGCACTCCGCGGCTGTATCACTGTATTCCACTTTATGGTACTCAACAAAATGCACACACTGACACTTGTTTCACAGCGATCGGACTAAAATTGCCACTTTTATGAATTTTTGAGTGCGGAGCTCAACGGAAACGATGTTGCTGCGACGCAGGGTGGCGCGTGACTGGTTAGGTTAGGTTAGGTTAGGTTAGGTTAGGTTAGGTTAGGTTAGGTTAGGTTAGGTTAGGTTAGGTTAGGTTAGGTTAGGTTAGGTTAGGTTAGGTTAGGTTAGGTTAGGTTAGGTTAGGTTAGGTTAGGTTAGGTTAGGTTAGGTTAGGTTAGGTTAGGTTAGGTTAGGTTAGGTTAGGTTAGGTTAGGTTAGGTTAGGTTAGGTTAGGTTAGGTTAGGTTAGGTTAGGTTAGGTTAGGTTAGGTTAGGTTAGGTTAGGTTAGGTTAGGTTAGGTTAGGTTAGGTTAGGTTAGGTTAGGTTAGGTTAGGTTAGGTTAGGTTAGGTTAGGTTAGGTTAGGTTAGGTTAGGTTAGGTTAGGTTAGGTTAGGTTAGGTTAGGTTAGGTTAGGTTAGGTTAGGTTAGGTTAGGTTAGGTTAGGTTAGGTTAGGTTAGGTTAGGTTAGGTTAGGTTAGGTTAGGTTAGGTTAGGTTAGGTTAGGTTAGGTTAGGTTAGGTTAGGTTAGGTTAGGTTAGGTTAGGTTAGGTTAGGTTAGGTTAGGTTAGGTTAGGTTAGGTTAGGTTAGGTTAGGTTAGGTTAGGTTAGGTTAGGTTAGGTTAGGTTAGGTTAGGTTAGGTTAGGTTAGGTTAGGTTAGGTTAGGTTAGGTTAGGTTAGGTTAGGTTAGGTTAGGTTAGGTTAGGTTAGGTTAGGTTAGGTTAGGTTAGGTTAGGTTAGGTTAGGTTTTTTTTTTTTTTTTTTTTTTTTTTTTTTTTTTTTTTTTTTTTTTTTTTTTTTTTTTTAATTCTCCAACATAATCGGAGGCATTGGTTACAGTTTCTCATTCATTCCAGTTCTCGCTGTTATTCCTCTCGCACTTTTATTCTGCATACTTTTTCTTTCTTTCATTCATCATTTATACTTTTGTGGGTGGGACTCCCACCTATCTACTTGTTTTACTTCCTTTTGGGTTAACGATAACACAGACACATGGGATACTTTATTTGGTATAAAGAAAAACTACACACAGGGCGGGTCGTTCGTTTTGACGGATTACATATTTCAACTTATTCTATATTACAATGTTTACTTATTATCTACGGTTAATACATTTTCACAATTATTATTTATGCAAAAGTTTCTTACATATATTTTGGGCACATAATGTGTATACTTTTTATAAACAGTTGTGCTCCTTTCTTACTTATTTCTTTTACCTACTGTTACAGCTAGTTTTTTACAATATGTTAAGAATTTATTTCTAACATTTGCATTTTCTAAAATATCTTTTATGCTTTCCATTTCTATTTTCATGTCTATCTCAAACTCGATTTCAAAACGTTCCTTTCCAAATACTGGGCATTGGGTAATAATATGGAGGACGCTTTCCGCTATATTGGGGTCACATACACATGCAGGATTTTCTTTGCATTTAAACCTATATAAGTATTCTGAGAAACCTCCATGACCTGTTAATACTTGTACGCATATGTGGTCCAAGTTTATCTTTTTTATTATACTGTATGCCCTTATGGCATCTGGGAAAAATTGTTTAGTGGTTGACGCTGTCTCCCCTTGTTTGTATCGCTGGTTCCATTCGCCGAGCGACTCCAGCCGGATCTGCCGCTTGGCGAATGAAACCGGGCACCTGTCATAGTCCGGTTTTGTTTTTAATTTCAGCGCAGCGTCCTTCGCTAATGCATCCGCTCTTTCGTTTCCCTCCATCCCCGCGTGGGCTTTAATCCAAAATAGCTTAGCTATTTTGCCTCTTTCATTTAGTTTAACTAAATTGGCTCTTATTTTTACTGCTAGGGGATGGAGTGAAACGTTATTCACCACTGTTTCGAGTGCTGATCTCGAGTCGCAGTAAATGCTGCAGGTCTGCTCTGCTACGTGAAGGGCTTGCTTTGTGGCCTCTTGTAGTGCCAGTAACTCCGCTTGGTAGACCGTGCAGCAGTTATCGAGTTTCAGTTTCTTCGTTTTTATCTCTGTATCATTTTGCCAAATTGATACTGCTGCTCCGACCTTACCTTGTATTTTACTGCCATCGGTATATATCTTTAGGCCTTCACTGCTGAACTCTTCGAATTGTGCACGGTCTTCCAGGCATTCAAATTTTTGCTTTAGCTGTTGCGCTGGGTGAGGCATGTCCGTGAAGGGAACCGGCTTCTCCGTATCCCGGTCTAATTCTTGTAGCTGGGTATAACCTTTCTTTACGCAGTAAAGTGAGGCTGCTTCTCGGATTCTGATGTCCAGTGGAAGCAACCCTGCCAAGAGTATTGCCGAGTGTAGGGAGACGGTTCTGTATGCCTTCACAATTTTTTGTGCAAAGCCTCGCTGTACTGCATCTAATTGTTTGCGGATCCCCAACTTCTTGGAGGATGGTGCCCATGCACTTGCTGCATACAGTATGACTGGTTCTACTACTGCTGTGTATATCGTGCGGACTATTTCCGGACCCAGCCCCCAGTGGATCTTTGCTGCTCTGGCCAGTTGTTTATAAAGTCCGATAGCCTTATGACAGACTTGTGTTATATGCTTGTTGAATGTCAGCTTGCTATCCACTGTGAGGCCGAGGATCTTTATTTCTGGGGAGATGCCAATGTCTATCCCACCCATGCTCAGAAGTGGTGAGTCATATTTTAGTTTTCTAGTCAAAACCATTGCTTTCGTTTTATGTGGTGCAAAATTTAACTTATTGCTCACTCCCCACCTCCGGACATGTTCAAGAGCGGCATTGGCACGTCCCTGAATGTCTTGTGCTGTATCTCCTGAGAATATCAGAACCACGTCGTCGGCGAAAGCCTGGCAGTAGTGGCCCACATTCTTCAAGTCTTTCAGGAGAGGATCGAGCAACAGATTCCAGAAGGTTGGGCCACCAATTGATCCCTGCACACACCCTTTTGTTGTTCCTTTTATATATTCTTCGCCTGCGTATCTGACTCTCACCTTCCTGTTTGACAAGTAGTCGTCTACTAAGCGTCTTAGATTCACAGGGCACTTTGTTTCAGCGAGCCGACACTTTATGGCGGGCCACCACGCATTATCGAATGCTCCCTCTATGTCAAGCGAGATTAAGGTTACTATCTTTTTATCATCCAATTTAGTTCGTATATGTTCTATCATGTCATAGAGGGAGTCTTCCGTACTGCGCTGTGGCCTGAAGCCATATTGCTCATTGCTCATTTCTGGCAAGATATAGTACCTGATTCTCTTGACCATCATCTTTTCGACAATTTTTCCAAATACTGGCAAGAGTCCTATCGGCCTATATGACTTTGGGTGTGTATAGTTGTCTTTGCCAGGCTTTTTCAGCACCACAATCACCGCCTCCTTCCATTCATCCGGGAAGTGATTAAGTGCTAGACATCGGTTTGCCAACGCTAGGACTACCTCTGGGTTGTGTTCGGTGACCATTTTACATATATCGGCTGTGAGGCCGTCGTGACCTGGTGCCTTTTTTGGGTTGAAGCTTGTCGCAGCCCTTTGCAGTTCCTCCATGGTGAATGGTGGGTCGCATATTCCAATATGCACTCTCTCATTTACCATGTTTGCTCTAGCTCGTTGGTGTGCGTGGTCTGCGTTATCTTTTTGGGGCTCATCCTCTGGATAAAATGTGTCCGCCAGTAGTCTTACCGATTCTTCGTTGCTAAGCACTTTCCCGTTTTGGCTCAGGGGTACATCTTCTTCTCTTTTACTGGTCCGCCCAATTACACGGTATATCCCGTCCCACATACTTTCCCGGTCCTGTTTTCCACAGAAGTTTTTCCAGCTAGTGGTCTGCGCTTTCTTTGCTTCCTCTTCATATTTCTCTTTTGCTCTGAGATACTGTTCTACTACCCATGCTCGGCGAATTGGGGCAGCACATCGAATGCGACGTTTCTTAGTGGCAACCTCCTTTTTCAGTTTTTCAAGTTGCTTTGTCCACCATGGCAATTCCCTCTGTTTCTTGTTGCCTATTTTAGGAATCGAATCATCACATGCTGTTTTTATTGTGTTTATGAATTTTTCTATTGTAATGCCTAGTTTTTGTTTGGTGTCTACTTTATCTATTTCTGTTTTGTTTATGTTTTTGTCTTCCCAAAGCTGGTTCAATTTCTCAAGAAATTGACTCCAGTTTGCCTTCTTTGTGTTAAAGATTCTTGTATTTCTTTTGATGCTGGTTCCTTCGGGTTTATCTAAATTTATGTCGAATATAATTGCTTGGTGGTCCGAATTTGTCACATCTCCTGCTACCCTCCAGTTACTGATTCGCCCAAGTAAGTCCTCCGAGCAAACGGTCACGTCAACACAGCTGGTGTATCTCCTTCCGCCTCTTATTGTGTCGAATGTGGGCTCAGAGCCTCTATTCAAAATATGCAGGTCCAGTTCCTCAATCATCCCCGCCAACACTTCTCCCCTATGATCCATTCTCTCGCTTCCCCACCAGATGTTCCACGCATTTACATCGCCACCTAGAAGCATTTTATCAGTGCCTATCTGTCTCCTTATTTCTTCGATTTCTTCGATGTATGGTTCGATTGGGACATCTCCTTCCAGGTAGACAGATGCTATGCCTATGTACTCTACTCCCGTTTTAATCTTGGCTACTGCTATGTTTGGTGTCGTTAGGGTTGGACATTGAATGATTTCAACGGTGTCGTCGAATATCACTAGCGCCGACTTGTTCACTTTGTCCATGTGACGGTCGCATTGTACTACTCTGGTTCCGGGATAAGTTTTGAGTCTCTTCGTGTTTCCAATGTACGGTTCCTGGACCAGTGCGAAAGCGAACTTCCTTTTGTTTGCTTCCATCATAAGCTCTGCGGTGGCTAGCTCGCTTCGTTGTAAGTTCGCCTGGACCACGATGTATTTTCTTTCATTGACTCGTTCGATATTGCTTCTGGGTGTAGTGTTTTCTTCCGGGGTGCCCTTAGCAGTATGCTACTGCTGACCTTGCTATCTGTTCCCATCGTCTTCTGATCGGGCACTCCTGACTGAAGGCGTTGTGTACGATTGACTCTTTGCCCGCCTGTTGACAATTACAACAGGTGGGTTCTGTTCCCGCCATCCATTCTGGGCATTCTGTTCTCATGTGTAGCCCACCACAGTGGCTACATTTGTCTTCCGCTGCCTTGCAGAACCGCTTGCTGTGGCCATATCCCAGGCATCGGGTGCATTGCACCAGAGGGGACTGGTCCTCTACTTTTATTAATTGTAGGTCTATATGGACCTTTCCTAAATTTGTCAGTCGCTGCCACATGGTCGGGGATACCTGGAGCACGATGTGGTGGGTGTGCGGGTTCCTTGTGCGTCTTTTGTATCTTACTTCCAGTTTTTCTTCTTCAGTAGTTAAGTCGCTAAAGACTTTGCCGTTTTGTTTGCGTAACGCATTCAGTACCTCTTCATCTGTATGGTACGTTAATACGCTTTTTAGAACAACCAATGGGTCCTTGTTTTTGAACTCTTCCACTTTTAGTTGTCCTCCTGTTTTTCTAACCTTCTCACTTATTTTCTCTATTTCCTTCTTTGTTTTACATCCGACTATTATTTTCTGATCCTTTGCTTTTCTGATGTTTTCGACTTGTATTCCCTCTTTTGTGGCTTCTACTACTTTGCGGAGACTCACTAGGACATCCTCTCCTGTGTCTTTTTCGTTTGCTGAGGATATGGCCACGGAGTGTAGCGTCGCCCCTCCATAAGCGGCTCGCTCGGGGCGGCTCGACGCCACACTCGCGTAGGTTTTTACTCGTTTCATTTCCTCATTTTGCCTTTCTATTAACTCCTTCACCTCTCCCAGTATTTTAGTGGTTCTTTCCTCTTTCATTTCTTCCCTTTGGTTCTGAATTGCTTCTCTTAGTTTTCCCATTTCTTCTTGGTTTTGCCTTAGGAACTTCCCATGCTCCTCTATTTTCTTCATAAGCTCCTTTCCCTCTTCGGTATTTTCCCTTTTTGATTTTACGATTTTTTCTTGTTCCGTCTCTTTGTTTTTACCTTGTCCGATTTCTGTCATGCTTTTTTGCTCTTCAGACTCTTTTACGAGCTGGTATAGTCGCTCTATTTGTTTTGTGACAGTTATTTTAATATCTGTTCTAAGGTTTCTGGCCTGTCCCAGGTTATATTTTGCACTTGTCAAGCGGGCTTTAGCCTCCGCTAGTCTACTGGTATACTTAGTATCCTGGGCTGGGCTTAACATTAGTTCGCCCTGCTGCGTCTTGTTCTCAGTCTGAGTTTTTCGGGCTTCCCCTTGTGTGCCTTTCGGCTGTGGTTTTGGCGGCGATATGATTATGGTCTTTACCACCTTTTCACCTTCCGGTGACAGCCGGAATGTTTTTCCATGTTCCCATTCCCCAATACTCCGCCGTACTGATGGCCCGGGGCCGGATTTCTCCGGCTTTCCGGGGGAGGTATTGGGGGCTTGGCCTTTGGCTGGGGTCCTTAGTCCGAACATTGTGTCCGTGTTTCGTCAAAAGGATGCAAGTGAGTATATGTATATATATATATATATATATATGTGTGTAAATAATATAATTGCCTCTGTAAAGGGGAGGCAGCGTCAATTTATTCTATGAATGGCTCTGCCTGGAGCTCTGGTCGCTTAGGTAAGGTTAAATAGAAGACAATTTTAAGAATAGTTAGTTGTGTTTAAGAAAGGTTTGATTGCTCTACCTAGAGCCGAAATTTCTTTATTGTTTCTATACTAAATATATGTATAGCTAGGTTAGTAAAGCTAGGACGCTTCTAGCTGTCAAGAAACTCGAGATGTTGAGGTCCAAATTATTGGACTCTATGTAGAGCCGATTTCTTAGCACTAATTGATAGCGCTCCCCGAGCCCTTTTAAATGAACCCAAACACGACCTACCTATGTCAAAGGGTTCCGGAGATATTCCAACCTGAAAATTCTGGTATCCGCCAAAAAACCGGTATCAGAATCCGGTATCTGGTCGTATCTCCGCAACCGTTGGGCCAAATTGCTCGTGCTTGGGCTCGTTCTACTCTGCTCGGCAAGCCCTACCCCTTAGTAAAACTTTCAGGAGTCGAAATTTCCTGAAAATTTTTTGGCTGAAAAGTCCTGAAGAGGTCCTGAAAGGTGGCTCGTCAAACGGAGAAACCCGTGCTGTTGTCAATCCTGAAAACCCCGATTTTCTACGACTTATAGTTTCGGAGAATTCACTGTTTGAGCTTTTCTAAGATGGCGGCGGGAACTGTCAAAGTCTAACTTTGACCGCTGATAACTCTATTTCCCGGGGTCGTAGAAAACCCGGATTTCGGACTAGCTTACAAAGTTTAACTTAATTTATCGATTTAGACCCCTTTCAGGCTTCGAAATTTTTCAGGAATCTGGAACCTGAAAATCTGTTTCAGACTCCTGAAAGCTGTCGGGACTGGTAGGCGGGCCTGCCCTGTCTTCAGCAAAGAAAACTGCAAGTCTCTAGGCCGCTCGGTTGCCGAGATATGCCCTCCTGAAAAAAGGCAAGATGGCCGCCGAACTGTCAAACTTGATGTTCAGGGGCTGATATCTCGGGAACCAGCGGTCGGAGGAAGTTCGGGTTTTCTTTCCTGGTATTTGCCTTATCTCCGCTGTCACTTTATGTTGGTCTCAGTCCTTAAAAATAATTTACGAGATATTCACCGGAAACCAGTAAAATCTGGTTTTTACTCAAAAGATGCTGTCTAGGGTGAAGATCCGACTCTTCTATGTCAAACGGTTTCAGAGATATTCAGGTTTGAAGTTACGGTATCAAAAAACAAAATGGCGGAAAATCCGGTATCTCGTCAATTTAATCGTTACGGGGTCCGGGTTTTCACTTTTCCCAGGTGGGATTACTGTTCTTAAGCTGATTTTAAGACAAAAAGCAGTATTTTTCTATTAATTTTGAATTAAAAGCCAAAATTGAGTAAAAAATCGATATCTCCGAAACCGCTAAACATAAAAATACACAAAAAATTGTAAAAATACAAGAAAACACACAGCTATTATATAAAGTAATAATACACAACAGTACACTAGTAAATATTTTTGAAAAACTTAATTTTCTAGAAAAACTTTAAAACTAAATTTTCAATGTGAAAAACTGTCCGAAAATTGTCCAATTTTTGTAAGGGTCTTCCTGACGTCAGCGCGTAACAGAATCTAATGCAAAAGATATATGGTCTGCCTGAAGATTTTTCGCTATTCAACTTCGAAGTTTTAATTTTGAAAAGTCAATTACTCACAAACTGATTGTCCAAAAATTTTAAAAAGAGTACCGTGTGTGTCCTGAAGATATGGGTCTTCTTTCTGCGTCGTCAAAAATAGCCACAAGCCACTGGATCAATGACCACGCCGCCACGTGGTTTTTGTTTTTATGCGATTTGTACTTCGACGGTGCGTCGCTCAGGTGCGTGTGAGGTGTCAGCGTGTGCAGCTCGATGAGACGCTTCTATAGATGTATGGCACGTCTACTTCACAGCTTTGGAACGCCCAGCGTTCTCGAAAAATGTCTGTGTAACCTCGAAAATTTTCACTTTTTAGCACTTTGCCACTGAACACACACTGTGCGGCACTTCCTTATGACACTATTTAATGCACTACACTTTTCCGCGTCTTTTGATACTTTCCGCGTGTGAATCGGACCAGAAAAACCACTGTTTTTGATTTTTCAAAGACGGAGCGGCTCAGAAACGTGGCGCTTTCGATGGCGGGTGGCTCGCGACTGGGGGGTTAGGTTAGGTTAGGTTAGGTTAGGTTAGGTTAGGTTAGGTTAGGTTAGGTTAGGTTAGGTTAGGTTAGGTTAGGTTAGGTTAGGTTAGGTTAGGTTAGGTTAGGTTAGGTTAGGTTAGGTTAGGTTAGGTTAGGTTAGGTTAGGTTAGGTTAGGTTAGGTTAGGTTAGGTTAGGTTAGGTTAGGTTAGGTTAGGTTAGGTTAGGTTAGGTTAGGTTAGGTTAGGTTAGGTTAGGTTAGGTTAGGTTAGGTTAGGTTAGGTTAGGTTAGGTTAGGTTAGGTTAGGTTAGGTTAGGTTAGGTTAGGTTAGGTTAGGTTAGGTTAGGTTAGGTTAGGTTAGGTTAGGTTAGGTTAGGTTAGGTTAGGTTAGGTTAGGTTAGGTTAGGTTAGGTTAGGTTAGGTTAGGTTAGGTTAGGTTAGGTTAGGTTAGGTTAGGTTAGGTTAGGTTAGGTTAGGTTAGGTTAGGTTAGGTTAGGTTAGGTTAGGTTAGGTTAGGTTAGGTTAGGTTATAGGATCGTCCTTCGGTAGAATTGGCTCAAATTCAGAATATAAGGGTTTCTAAAGGGGATCTAAATTCTGGACCCCCCTTTAGGGGTGGGAATCCCCCCCCTTCTGGTAGCTGCCATACAAAAAAAAGTGTTTTTATTTTTTTTTAAAAAAAGTTACAACGCTATCTGGCTGGAACCAGCGTTGAACCTATTACTTTTTGATTCTCTAGAAACGGTTTTTTTTTTATCGAAATCGGATAATAAATAAAGATTTTAGACCTGGGTTAGATTTTTTGGCCATATAAAAAAGTCGTCAAAAAATTTTGAAAAAAATCATATCCATGAGTTTGCATTTCACTCGTGCACCTACTTCGTGGTGCCGACAGCCCAAAAATGAAGTCCATTTTTATCTATCTCTTACCGTTTCTGAGATAATGATTTTTAAAGTTCGGAAAAATTGCCTGTTGCTTTCATCAGGCGCTGAGTCTCAAAATGTATGGGGAAACTACCTTTCCGACTCGCGCTTGACCAAAATTTTTTTTTCTTTGTTTTGTTGTAATTTCTGTTTTATGATGAATTTGACAATGTGAATTGACATAATATTGTTTGTATGACAGTTTTTTGACAGTTTTTATTTTTTAATGAAAATGCATTTATTACGTAGAAATTGATGATATGACATACTTTATTTGACAGAAAGTGTCAAATTAGTAAATTTTGACAGTTTTTTGACATTGTTGAATTCGATGGTACAACTTACTATATGAGTGCTAAGATAGTCAAATCTGTCAAATTTCGTAAATTTGACAGTTTTTTGACAATTTTTGTTTTTTATTGAAAATGCATTTATTAGTTGGAAATTGATGATATGACACACTTTATTTGACAGAAAGTGTCAAGTTAGTGAAATTTAAAAAAAACTGTCAGATTTTGACAAACGAGGTGTCGTTTTTAATTAATCTCGAATAACTCACACCAAAGGTGTGAATTGTTCAAAAATGACATTATTTTTGAGCTAACTCAAACCGTTTAAAAGTTGTCTGTCAAACTGACAGATTTTGACAAACGAGGTGTCGTTTTCAGCAAATCTCGAATAACTCACACCCATAGGGTGTGAATTGCTCAAAAATGGCATTATTTTTGAGCTACCTCTTACCGTTTCTGAGATACTAGTAATTAAAAGCTAGACCTCTGGTAGGTGTCTTTACCATACACTTTGTTCCTAGATGTGAGGTCAGCTTATAGTAGTTTATATTCTTTCATGTTAAAATTCTGGCTAAGTTAAAAAGTCTATACTGCATACTCACCTATCTAATTAGGTTTTAGGTTAGGTTAGGTTTTAGGTTAGGTTAGGTTTTAGGTTAGGTTAGGTTTTAGGTTAGGTTAGGTTTTAGGTTAGGTTAGGTTTTAGGTTAGGTTAGGTTTTAGGTTAGGTTAGGTTTTAGGTTAGGTTAGGTTTTAGGTTAGGTTAGGTTTTAGGTTAGGTTAGGT
The DNA here is from genome assembly GCA_963556455.1 of Epiblema foenella. Lineage (NCBI taxonomy): Eukaryota > Metazoa > Arthropoda > Insecta > Lepidoptera > Tortricidae > Epiblema > Epiblema foenella. The sequence continues at coordinate 26,884 of CAUVZM010000005.1, forward strand.
TTTAGGTTAGGTTAGGTTTTAGGTTAGGTTAGGTTTTAGGTTAGGTTAGGTTTTAGGTTAGGTTAGGTTTTAGGTTAGGTTAGGTTTTAGGTTAGGTTAGGTTTTAGGTTAGGTTAGGTTTTAGGTTAGGTTAGGTTTTAGGTTAGGTTAGGTTTTAGGTTAGGTTAGGTTTTAGGTTAGGTTAGGTTTTAGGTTAGGTTAGGTTTTAGGTTAGGTTAGGTTTTAGGTTAGGTTAGGTTTTAGGTTAGGTTAGGTTTTAGGTTAGGTTAGGTTTTAGGTTAGGTTAGGTTTTAGGTTAGGTTAGGTTTTAGGTTAGGTTAGGTTTTAGGTTAGGTTAGGTTTTAGGTTAGGTTAGGTTTTAGGTTAGGTTAGGTTTTAGGTTAGGTTAGGTTTTAGGTTAGGTTAGGTTAGGTTAGGTTAGGTTAGGTTAGGTTAGGTTAGGTTAGGTTAGGTTAGGTTAGGTTAGGTTAGGTTAGGTTAGGTTAGGTTAGGTTAGGTTAGGTTAGGTTAGGTTAGGTTAGGTTAGGTTAGGTTAGGTTAGGTTAGGTTAGGTTAGGTTAGGTTAGGTTAGGTTAGGTTAGGTTAGGTTAGGTTAGGTTAGGTTAGGTTAGGTTAGGTTAGGTTAGGTTAGGTTAGGTTAGGTTAGGTTAGGTTAGGTTAGGTTAGGTTAGGTTAGGTTAGGTTAGGTTAGGTTAGGTTAGGTTAGGTTAGGTTAGGTTAGGTTAGGTTAGGTTAGGTTAGGTTAGGTTAGGTTAGGTTAGGTTAGGTTAGGTTAGGTTAGGTTAGGTTAGGTTAGGTTAGGTTAGGTTAGGTTAGGTTAGGTTAGGTTAGGTTAGGTTAGGTTAGGTTAGGTTAGGTTAGGTTAGGTTAGGTTAGGTTAGGTTAGGTTAGGTTAGGTTAGGTTAGGTTAGGTTAGGTTAGGTTAGGTTAGGTTAGGTTAGGTTAGGTTAGGTTAGGTTAGGTTAGGTTAGGTTAGGTTAGGTTAGGTTAGGTTAGGTTAGGTTAGGTTAGGTTAGGTTAGGTTAGGTTAGGTTAGGTTAGGTTAGGTTAGGTTAGGTTAGGTTAGGTTAGGTTAGGTTAGGTTAGGTTAGGTTAGGTTAGGTTAGGTTAGGTTAGGTTAGGTTAGGTTAGGTTAGGTTAGGTTAGGTTAGGTTAGGTTAGGTTAGGTTAGGTTAGGTTAGGTTAGGTTAGGTTAGGTTAGGTTAGGTTAGGTTAGGTTAGGTTAGGTTAGGTTAGGTTAGGTTAGGTTAGGTTAGGTTAGGTTAGGTTAGGTTAGGTTAGGTTAGGTTAGGTTAGGTTAGGTTAGGTTAGGTTAGGTTAGGTTAGGTTAGGTTAGGTTAGGTTAGGTTAGGTTAGGTTAGGTTAGGTTAGGTTAGGTTAGGTTAGGTTAGGTTAGGTTAGGTTAGGTTAGGTTAGGTTAGGTTAGGTTAGGTTAGGTTAGGTTAGGTTAGGTTAGGTTAGGTTAGGTTAGGTTAGGTTAGGTTAGGTTAGGTTAGGTTAGGTTAGGTTAGGTTAGGTTAGGTTAGGTTAGGTTAGGTTAGGTTAGGTTAGGTTAGGTTAGGTTAGGTTAGGTTAGGTTAGGTTAGGTTAGGTTAGGTTAGGTTAGGTTAGGTTAGGTTAGGTTAGGTTAGGTTAGGTTAGGTTAGGTTAGGTTAGGTTAGGTTAGGTTAGGTTAGGTTAGGTTAGGTTAGGTTAGGTTAGGTTAGGTTAGGTTAGGTTAGGTTAGGTTAGGTTAGGTTAGGTTAGGTTAGGTTAGGTTAGGTTAGGTTAGGTTAGGTTAGGTTAGGTTAGGTTAGGTTAGGTTAGGTTAGGTTAGGTTAGGTTAGGTTAGGTTAGGTTAGGTTAGGTTAGGTTAGGTTAGGTTAGGTTAGGTTAGGTTAGGTTAGGTTAGGTTAGGTTAGGTTAGGTTAGGTTAGGTTAGGTTAGGTTAGGTTAGGTTAGGTTAGGTTAGGTTAGGTTAGGTTAGGTTAGGTTAGGTTAGGTTAGGTTAGGTTAGGTTAGGTTAGGTTAGGTTAGGTTAGGTTAGGTTAGGTTAGGTTAGGTTAGGTTAGGTTAGGTTAGGTTAGGTTAGGTTAGGTTAGGTTAGGTTAGGTTAGGTTAGGTTAGGTTAGGTTAGGTTAGGTTAGGTTAGGTTAGGTTAGGTTAGGTTAGGTTAGGTTAGGTTAGGTTAGGTTAGGTTAGGTTAGGTTAGGTTAGGTTAGGTTAGGTTAGGTTAGGTTAGGTTAGGTTAGGTTAGGTTAGGTTAGGTTAGGTTAGGTTAGGTTAGGTTAGGTTAGGTTAGGTTAGGTTAGGTTAGGTTAGGTTAGGTTAGGTTAGGTTAGGTTAGGTTAGGTTAGGTTAGGTTAGGTTAGGTTAGGTTAGGTTAGGTTAGGTTAGGTTAGGTTAGGTTAGGTTAGGTTAGGTTAGGTTAGGTTAGGTTAGGTTAGGTTAGGTTAGGTTAGGTTAGGTTAGGTTAGGTTAGGTTAGGTTAGGTTAGGTTAGGTTAGGTTAGGTTAGGTTAGGTTAGGTTAGGTTAGGTTAGGTTAGGTTAGGTTAGGTTAGGTTAGGTTAGGTTAGGTTAGGTTAGGTTAGGTTAGGTTAGGTTATAGGATCGTCCTTCGGTAGAATTGGCTCAAATTCAGAATATAAGGGTTTCTAAAGGGGATCTAAATTCTGGACCCCCCTTTAGGGGTGGGAATCCCCCCCCTTCTGGTAGCTGCCATACAAAAAAAAGTGTTTTTATTTTTTTTTAAAAAAAGTTACAACGCTATCTGGCTGGAACCAGCGTTGAACCTATTACTTTTTGATTCTCTAGAAACGGTTTTTTTTTTATCGAAATCGGATAATAAATAAAGATTTTAGACCTGGGTTAGATTTTTTGGCCATATAAAAAAGTCGTCAAAAAATTTTGAAAAAAATCATATCCATGAGTTTGCATTTCACTCGTGCACCTACTTCGTGGTGCCGACAGCCCAAAAATGAAGTCCATTTTTATCTATCTCTTACCGTTTCTGAGATAATGATTTTTAAAGTTCGGAAAAATTGCCTGTTGCTTTCATCAGGCGCTGAGTCTCAAAATGTATGGGGAAACTACCTTTCCGACTCGCGCTTGACCAAAATTTTTTTTTCTTTGTTTTGTTGTAATTTCTGTTTTATGATGAATTTGACAATGTGAATTGACATAATATTGTTTGTATGACAGTTTTTTGACAGTTTTTATTTTTTAATGAAAATGCATTTATTACGTAGAAATTGATGATATGACATACTTTATTTGACAGAAAGTGTCAAATTAGTAAATTTTGACAGTTTTTTGACATTGTTGAATTCGATGGTACAACTTACTATATGAGTGCTAAGATAGTCAAATCTGTCAAATTTCGTAAATTTGACAGTTTTTTGACAATTTTTGTTTTTTATTGAAAATGCATTTATTAGTTGGAAATTGATGATATGACACACTTTATTTGACAGAAAGTGTCAAGTTAGTGAAATTTAAAAAAAACTGTCAGATTTTGACAAACGAGGTGTCGTTTTTAATTAATCTCGAATAACTCACACCAAAGGTGTGAATTGTTCAAAAATGACATTATTTTTGAGCTAACTCAAACCGTTTAAAAGTTGTCTGTCAAACTGACAGATTTTGACAAACGAGGTGTCGTTTTCAGCAAATCTCGAATAACTCACACCCATAGGGTGTGAATTGCTCAAAAATGGCATTATTTTTGAGCTACCTCTTACCGTTTCTGAGATACTAGTAATTAAAAGCTAGACCTCTGGTAGGTGTCTTTACCATACACTTTGTTCCTAGATGTGAGGTCAGCTTATAGTAGTTTATATTCTTTCATGTTAAAATTCTGGCTAAGTTAAAAAGTCTATACTGCATACTCACCTATCTAATTAGGTTTTAGGTTAGGTTAGGTTTTAGGTTAGGTTAGGTTTTAGGTTAGGTTAGGTTTTAGGTTAGGTTAGGTTTTAGGTTAGGTTAGGTTTTAGGTTAGGTTAGGTTTTAGGTTAGGTTAGGTTTTAGGTTAGGTTAGGTTTTAGGTTAGGTTAGGTTTTAGGTTAGGTTAGGTTTTAGGTTAGGTTAGGTTTTAGGTTAGGTTAGGTTTTAGGTTAGGTTAGGTTTTAGGTTAGGTTAGGTTTTAGGTTAGGTTAGGTTTTAGGTTAGGTTAGGTTTTAGGTTAGGTTAGGTTTTAGGTTAGGTTAGGTTTTAGGTTAGGTTAGGTTTTAGGTTAGGTTAGGTTTTAGGTTAGGTTAGGTTTTAGGTTAGGTTAGGTTTTAGGTTAGGTTAGGTTTTAGGTTAGGTTAGGTTTTAGGTTAGGTTAGGTTTTAGGTTAGGTTAGGTTTTAGGTTAGGTTAGGTTTTAGGTTAGGTTAGGTTTTAGGTTAGGTTAGGTTTTAGGTTAGGTTAGGTTTTAGGTTAGGTTAGGTTTTAGGTTAGGTTAGGTTTTAGGTTAGGTTAGGTTTTAGGTTAGGTTAGGTTTTAGGTTAGGTTAGGTTTTAGGTTAGGTTAGGTTAGGTTAGGTTAGGTTAGGTTAGGTTAGGTTAGGTTAGGTTAGGTTAGGTTAGGTTAGGTTAGGTTAGGTTAGGTTAGGTTAGGTTAGGTTAGGTTAGGTTAGGTTAGGTTAGGTTAGGTTAGGTTAGGTTAGGTTAGGTTAGGTTAGGTTAGGTTAGGTTAGGTTAGGTTAGGTTAGGTTAGGTTAGGTTAGGTTAGGTTAGGTTAGGTTAGGTTAGGTTATAGGATCGTCCTTCGGTAGAATTGGCTCAAATTCAGAATATAAGGGTTTCTAAAGGGGATCTAAATTCTGGACCCCCCTTTAGGGGTGGGAATCCCCCCCCTTCTGGTAGCTGCCATACAAAAAAAAGTGTTTTTATTTTTTTTAAAAAAAAGTTACAACGCTATCTGGCTGGAACCAGCGTTGAACCTATTACTTTTTGATTCTCTAGAAACGGTTTTTTTTTTATCGAAATCGGATAATAAATAAAGATTTTAGACCTGGGTTAGATTTTTTGGCCATATAAAAAAGTCGTCAAAAAATTTTGAAAAAAATCATATCCATGAGTTTGCATTTCACTCGTGCACCTACTTCGTGGTGCCGACAGCCCAAAAATGAAGTCCATTTTTATCTATCTCTTACCGTTTCTGAGATAATGATTTTTAAAGTTCGGAAAAATTGCCTGTTGCTTTCATCAGGCGCTGAGTCTCAAAATGTATGGGGAAACTACCTTTCCGACTCGCGCTTGACCAAAATTTTTTTTTCTTTGTTTTGTTGTAATTTCTGTTTTATGATGAATTTGACAATGTGAATTGACATAATATTGTTTGTATGACAGTTTTTTGACAGTTTTTATTTTTTAATGAAAATGCATTTATTACGTAGAAATTGATGATATGACATACTTTATTTGACAGAAAGTGTCAAATTAGTAAATTTTGACAGTTTTTTGACATTGTTGAATTCGATGGTACAACTTACTATATGAGTGCTAAGATAGTCAAATCTGTCAAATTTCGTAAATTTGACAGTTTTTTGACAATTTTTGTTTTTTATTGAAAATGCATTTATTAGTTGGAAATTGATGATATGACACACTTTATTTGACAGAAAGTGTCAAGTTAGTGAAATTTAAAAAAAACTGTCAGATTTTGACAAACGAGGTGTCGTTTTTAATTAATCTCGAATAACTCACACCAAAGGTGTGAATTGTTCAAAAATGACATTATTTTTGAGCTAACTCAAACCGTTTAAAAGTTGTCTGTCAAACTGACAGATTTTGACAAACGAGGTGTCGTTTTCAGCAAATCTCGAATAACTCACACCCATAGGGTGTGAATTGCTCAAAAATGGCATTATTTTTGAGCTACCTCTTACCGTTTCTGAGATACTAGTAATTAAAAGCTAGACCTCTGGTAGGTGTCTTTACCATACACTTTGTTCCTAGATGTGAGGTCAGCTTATAGTAGTTTATATTCTTTCATGTTAAAATTCTGGCTAAGTTAAAAAGTCTATACTGCATACTCACCTATCTAATTAGGTTTTAGGTTAGGTTAGGTTTTAGGTTAGGTTAGGTTTTAGGTTAGGTTAGGTTTTAGGTTAGGTTAGGTTTTAGGTTAGGTTAGGTTTTAGGTTAGGTTAGGTTTTAGGTTAGGTTAGGTTTTAGGTTAGGTTAGGTTTTAGGTTAGGTTAGGTTTTAGGTTAGGTTAGGTTTTAGGTTAGGTTAGGTTTTAGGTTAGGTTAGGTTTTAGGTTAGGTTAGGTTTTAGGTTAGGTTAGGTTTTAGGTTAGGTTAGGTTTTAGGTTAGGTTAGGTTTTAGGTTAGGTTAGGTTTTAGGTTAGGTTAGGTTTTAGGTTAGGTTAGGTTTTAGGTTAGGTTAGGTTTTAGGTTAGGTTAGGTTTTAGGTTAGGTTAGGTTTTAGGTTAGGTTAGGTTTTAGGTTAGGTTAGGTTTTAGGTTAGGTTAGGTTTTAGGTTAGGTTAGGTTTTAGGTTAGGTTAGGTTTTAGGTTAGGTTAGGTTTTAGGTTAGGTTAGGTTTTAGGTTAGGTTAGGTTTTAGGTTAGGTTAGGTTTTAGGTTAGGTTAGGTTTTAGGTTAGGTTAGGTTTTAGGTTAGGTTAGGTTTTAGGTTAGGTTAGGTTTTAGGTTAGGTTAGGTTAGGTTAGGTTAGGTTAGGTTAGGTTAGGTTAGGTTAGGTTAGGTTAGGTTAGGTTAGGTTAGGTTAGGTTAGGTTAGGTTAGGTTAGGTTAGGTTAGGTTAGGTTAGGTTAGGTTAGGTTAGGTTAGGTTAGGTTAGGTTAGGTTAGGTTAGGTTAGGTTAGGTTAGGTTAGGTTAGGTTAGGTTAGGTTAGGTTAGGTTAGGTTAGGTTAGGTTAGGTTAGGTTAGGTTAGGTTAGGTTAGGTTAGGTTAGGTTAGGTTAGGTTAGGTTAGGTTAGGTTAGGTTAGGTTAGGTTAGGTTAGGTTAGGTTAGGTTAGGTTAGGTTAGGTTAGGTTAGGTTAGGTTAGGTTAGGTTAGGTTAGGTTAGGTTAGGTTAGGTTAGGTTAGGTTAGGTTAGGTTAGGTTAGGTTAGGTTAGGTTAGGTTAGGTTAGGTTAGGTTAGGTTAGGTTAGGTTAGGTTAGGTTAGGTTAGGTTAGGTTAGGTTAGGTTAGGTTAGGTTAGGTTAGGTTAGGTTAGGTTAGGTTAGGTTAGGTTAGGTTAGGTTAGGTTAGGTTAGGTTAGGTTAGGTTAGGTTAGGTTAGGTTAGGTTAGGTTAGGTTAGGTTAAGGGATCGTCCTTCGGTAGAATTGGCTCAAATTCAGAATATAAGGGTTTCTAAAGGGGATCTAAATTCTGGACCCCCCTTTAGGGGTGGGAATCCCCCCCCTTCTGGTAGCTGCCATACAAAAAAAAGTGTTTTTATTTTTTTTTAAAAAAAGTTACAACGCTATCTGGCTGGAACCAGCGTTGAACCTATTACTTTTTGATTCTCTAGAAACGGTTTTTTTTTTATCGAAATCGGATAATAAATAAAGATTTTAGACCTGGGTTAGATTTTTTGGCCATATAAAAAAGTCGTCAAAAAATTTTGAAAAAAATCATATCCATGAGTTTGCATTTCACTCGTGCACCTACTTCGTGGTGCCGACAGCCCAAAAATGAAGTCCATTTTTATCTATCTCTTACCGTTTCTGAGATAATGATTTTTAAAGTTCGGAAAAATTGCCTGTTGCTTTCATCAGGCGCTGAGTCTCAAAATGTATGGGGAAACTACCTTTCCGACTCGCGCTTGACCAAAATTTTTTTTTCTTTGTTTTGTTGTAATTTCTGTTTTATGATGAATTTGACAATGTGAATTGACATAATATTGTTTGTATGACAGTTTTTTGACAGTTTTTATTTTTTAATGTAAATGCATTTATTACGTAGAAATTGATGATATGACATACTTTATTTGACAGAAAGTGTCAAATTAGTAAATTTTGACAGTTTTTTGACATTGTTGAATTCGATGGTACAACTTACTATATGAGTGCTAAGATAGTCAAATCTGTCAAATTTCGTAAATTTGACAGTTTTTTGACAATTTTTGTTTTTTATTGAAAATGCATTTATTAGTTGGAAATTGATGATATGACACACTTTATTTGACAGAAAGTGTCAAG
>CAUVZM010000005.1:37500-42500 GCA_963556455.1 Epiblema foenella
GTTAGGTTAGGTTAGGTTAGGTTAGGTTAGGTTAGGTTAGGTTAGGTTAGGTTAGGTTAGGTTAGGTTAGGTTAGGTTAGGTTAGGTTAGGTTAGGTTAGGTTAGGTTAGGTTAGGTTAGGTTAGGTTAGGTTAGGTTAGGTTAGGTTAGGTTAGGTTAGGTTAGGTTAGGTTAGGTTAGGTTAGGTTAGGTTAGGTTAGGTTAGGTTAGGTTAGGTTAGGTTAGGTTAGGTTAGGTTAGGTTAGGTTAGGTTAGGTTAGGTTAGGTTAGGTTAGGTTAGGTTAGGTTAGGTTAGGTTAGGTTAGGTTAGGTTAGGTTAGGTTAGGTTAGGTTAGGTTAGGTTAGGTTAGGTTAGGTTAGGTTAGGTTAGGTTAGGTTAGGTTAGGTTAGGTTAGGTTAGGTTAGGTTAGGTTAGGTTAGGTTAGGTTAGGTTAGGTTAGGTTAGGTTAGGTTAGGTTAGGTTAGGTTAGGTTAGGTTAGGTTAGGTTAGGTTAGGTTAGGTTAGGTTAGGTTAGGTTAGGTTAGGTTAGGTTAGGTTAGGTTAGGTTAGGTTAGGTTAGGTTAGGTTAGGTTAGGTTAGGTTAGGTTAGGTTAGGTTAGGTTAGGTTAGGTTAGGTTAGGTTAGGTTAGGTTAGGTTAGGTTAGGTTAGGTTAGGTTAGGTTAGGTTAGGTTAGGTTAGGTTAGGTTAGGTTAGGTTAGGTTAGGTTAGGTTAGGTTAGGTTAGGTTAGGTTAGGTTAGGTTAGGTTAGGTTAGGTTAGGTTAGGTTAGGTTAGGTTAGGTTAGGTTAGGTTAGGTTAGGTTAGGTTAGGTTAGGTTAGGTTAGGTTAGGTTAGGTTAGGTTAGGTTAGGTTAGGTTAGGTTAGGTTAGGTTAGGTTAGGTTAGGTTAGGTTAGGTTAGGTTAGGTTAGGTTAGGTTAGGTTAGGTTAGGTTAGGTTAGGTTAGGTTAGGTTAGGTTAGGTTAGGTTAGGTTAGGTTAGGTTAGGTTAGGTTAGGTTAGGTTAGGTTAGGTTAGGTTAGGTTAGGTTAGGTTAGGTTAGGTTAGGTTAGGTTAGGTTAGGTTAGGTTAGGTTAGGTTAGGTTAGGTTAGGTTAGGTTAAGGGATCGTCCTTCGGTAGAATTGGCTCAAATTCAGAATATAAGGGTTTCTAAAGGGGATCTAAATTCTGGACCCCCCTTTAGGGGTGGGAATCCCCCCCCTTCTGGTAGCTGCCATACAAAAAAAAGTGTTTTTATTTTTTTTTAAAAAAAGTTACAACGCTATCTGGCTGGAACCAGCGTTGAACCTATTACTTTTTGATTCTCTAGAAACGGTTTTTTTTTTATCGAAATCGGATAATAAATAAAGATTTTAGACCTGGGTTAGATTTTTTGGCCATATAAAAAAGTCGTCAAAAAATTTTGAAAAAAATCATATCCATGAGTTTGCATTTCACTCGTGCACCTACTTCGTGGTGCCGACAGCCCAAAAATGAAGTCCATTTTTATCTATCTCTTACCGTTTCTGAGATAATGATTTTTAAAGTTCGGAAAAATTGCCTGTTGCTTTCATCAGGCGCTGAGTCTCAAAATGTATGGGGAAACTACCTTTCCGACTCGCGCTTGACCAAAATTTTTTTTTCTTTGTTTTGTTGTAATTTCTGTTTTATGATGAATTTGACAATGTGAATTGACATAATATTGTTTGTATGACAGTTTTTTGACAGTTTTTATTTTTTAATGTAAATGCATTTATTACGTAGAAATTGATGATATGACATACTTTATTTGACAGAAAGTGTCAAATTAGTAAATTTTGACAGTTTTTTGACATTGTTGAATTCGATGGTACAACTTACTATATGAGTGCTAAGATAGTCAAATCTGTCAAATTTCGTAAATTTGACAGTTTTTTGACAATTTTTGTTTTTTATTGAAAATGCATTTATTAGTTGGAAATTGATGATATGACACACTTTATTTGACAGAAAGTGTCAAGTTAGTGAAATTTAAAAAAAACTGTCAGATTTTGACAAACGAGGTGTCGTTTTTAATTAATCTCGAATAACTCACACCAAAGGTGTGAATTGTTCAAAAATGACATTATTTTTGAGCTAACTCAAACCGTTTAAAAGTTGTCTGTCAAACTGACAGATTTTGACAAACGAGGTGTCGTTTTCAGCAAATCTCGAATAACTCACACCCATAGGGTGTGAATTGCTCAAAAATGGCATTATTTTTGAGCTACCTCTTACCGTTTCTGAGATACTAGTAATTAAAAGCTAGACCTCTGGTTAATATCTTTACCATACACTTTCTTCTTAGATGAGAGGTCAGCTTATAGTAGTTTATATTCTTTCATGTTAAAATTCTGGCTAAGTTAAAAAGTCTATACTGCATACTCACCTATCTAACCTAACAATGAGAGATGGTTTATCGCATATATACGAGAACCGGTCGCTTGCGACTTTAACGCCCGTATATAAGAAAAAACACCTTTTGTATGGTCGTGTGTCACCTGAATTAATATATATATATATGTATATCAATATCTATATATATATATATATATATATATATATAGGTTAGGTTAGGTTAGGTTAGGTTAGGTTAGGTTAGGTTAGGTTAGGTTAGGTTAGGTTAGGTTAGGTTAGGTTAGGTTAGGTTAGGTTAGGTTAGGTTAGGTTAGGTTAGGTTAGGTTAGGTTAGGTTAGGTTAGGTTAGGTTAGGTTAGGTTAGGTTAGGTTAGGTTAGGTTAGGTTAGGTTAGGTTAGGTTAGGTTAGGTTAGGTTAGGTTAGGTTAGGTTAGGTTAGGTTAGGTTAGGTTAGGTTAGGTTAGGTTAGGTTAGGTTAGGTTAGGTTAGGTTAGGTTAGGTTAGGTTAGGTTAGGTTAGGTTAGGTTAGGTTAGGTTAGGTTAGGTTAGGTTAGGTTAGGTTAGGTTAGGTTAGGTTAGGTTAGGTTAGGTTAGGTTAGGTTAGGTTAGGTTAGGTTAGGTTAGGTTAGGTTAGGTTAGGTTAGGTTAGGTTAGGTTAGGTTAGGTTAGGTTAGGTTAGGTTAGGTTAGGTTAGGTTAGGTTAGGTTAGGTTAGGTTAGGTTAGGTTAGGTTAGGTTAGGTTAGGTTAGGTTAGGTTAGGTTAGGTTAGGTTAGGTTAGGTTAGGTTAGGTTAGGTTAGGTTAGGTTAGGTTAGGTTAGGTTAGGTTAGGTTAGGTTAGGTTAGGTTAGGTTAGGTTAGGTTAGGTTAGGTTAGGTTAGGTTAGGTTAGGTTAGGTTAGGTTAGGTTAGGTTAGGTTAGGTTAGGTTAGGTTAGGTTAGGTTAGGTTAGGTTAGGTTAGGTTAGGTTAGGTTAGGTTAGGTTAGGTTAGGTTAGGTTAGGTTAGGTTAGGTTAGGTTAGGTTAGGTTAGGTTAGGTTAGGTTAGGTTAGGTTAGGTTAGGTTAGGTTAGGTTAGGTTAGGTTAGGTTAGGTTAGGTTAGGTTAGGTTAGGTTAGGTTAGGTTAGGTTAGGTTAGGTTAGGTTAGGTTAGGTTAGGTTAGGTTAGGTTAGGTTAGGTTAGGTTAGGTTAGGTTAGGTTAGGTTAGGTTAGGTTAGGTTAGGTTAGGTTAGGTTAGGTTAGGTTAGGTTAGGTTAGGTTAGGTTAGGTTAGGTTAGGTTAGGTTAGGTTAGGTTAGGTTAGGTTAGGTTAGGTTAGGTTAGGTTAGGTTAGGTTAGGTTAGGTTAGGTTAGGTTAGGTTAGGTTAGGTTAGGTTAGGTTAGGTTAGGTTAGGTTAGGTTAGGTTAGGTTAGGTTAGGTTAGGTTAGGTTAGGTTAGGTTAGGTTAGGTTAGGTTAGGTTAGGTTAGGTTAGGTTAGGTTAGGTTAGGTTAGGTTAGGTTAGGTTAGGTTAGGTTAGGTTAGGTTAGGTTAAGGGATCGTCCTTCGGTAGAATTGGCTCAAATTCAGAATATAAGGGTTTCTAAAGGGGATCTAAATTCTGGACCCCCCTTTAGGGGTGGGAATCCCCCCCCATTCTGGTAGCTGCCATACAAAAAAAAGTGTTTTTATTTTTTTTTTAAAAAAGTTACAACGCTATCTGGCTGGAACCAGCGTTGAACCTATTACTTTTTGATTCTCTAGAAACGGTTTTTTTTTTATCGAAATCGGATAATAAATAAAGATTTTAGACCTGGGTTAGATTTTTTGGCCATATAAAAAAGTCGTCAAAAAATTTTGAAAAAAATCATATCCATGAGTTTGCATTTCACTCGTGCACCTACTTCGTGGTGCCGACAGCCCAAAAATGAAGTCCATTTTTATCTATCTCTTACCGTTTCTGAGATAATGATTTTTAAAGTTCGGAAAAATTGCCTGTTGCTTTCATCAGGCGCTGAGTCTCAAAATGTATGGGGAAACTACCTTTCCGACTCGCGCTTGACCAAAATTTTTTTTTCTTTGTTTTGTTGTAATTTCTGTTTTATGATGAATTTGACAATGTGAATTGACATAATATTGTTTGTATGACAGTTTTTTGACAGTTTTTATTTTTTAATGTAAATGCATTTATTACGTAGAAATTGATGATATGACATACTTTATTTGACAGAAAGTGTCAAATTAGTAAATTTTGACAGTTTTTTGACATTGTTGAATTCGATGGTACAACTTACTATATGAGTGCTAAGATAGTCAAATCTGTCAAATTTCGTAAATTTGACAGTTTTTTGACAATTTTTGTTGACAGAAAGTGTCAAGTTAGTGAAATTTAAAAAAAACTGTCAGATTTTGACAAACGAGGTGTCGTTTTTAATTAATCTCGAATAACTCACACCAAAGGTGTGAATTGTTCAAAAATGACATTATTTTTGAGCTAACTCAAACCGTTTAAAAGTTGTCTGTCAAACTGACAGATTTTGACAAACGAGGTGTCGTTTTCAGCAAATCTCGAATAACTCACACCCATAGGGTGTGAATTGCTCAAAAATGGCATTATTTTTGAGCTACCTCTTACCGTTTCTGAGATACTAGTAATTAAAAGCTAGACCTCT
>CAUVZM010000005.1:45000-55000 GCA_963556455.1 Epiblema foenella
AGGTTAGGTTAGGTTAGGTTAGGTTAGGTTAGGTTAGGTTAGGTTAGGTTAGGTTAGGTTAGGTTAGGTTAGGTTAGGTTAGGTTAGGTTAGGTTAGGTTAGGTTAGGTTAGGTTAGGTTAGGTTAGGTTAGGTTAGGTTAGGTTAGGTTAGGTTAGGTTAGGTTAGGTTAGGTTAGGTTAGGTTAGGTTAGGTTAGGTTAGGTTAGGTTAGGTTAGGTTAGGTTAGGTTAGGTTAGGTTAGGTTAGGTTAGGTTAGGTTAGGTTAGGTTAGGTTAGGTTAGGTTAGGTTAGGTTAGGTTAGGTTAGGTTAGGTTAGGTTAGGTTAGGTTAGGTTAGGTTAGGTTAGGTTAGGTTAGGTTAGGTTAGGTTAGGTTAGGTTAGGTTAGGTTAGGTTAGGTTAGGTTAGGTTAGGTTAGGTTAGGTTAGGTTAGGTTAGGTTAGGTTAGGTTAGGTTAGGTTAGGTTAGGTTAGGTTAGGTTAGGTTAGGTTAGGTTAGGTTAGGTTAGGTTAGGTTAGGTTAGGTTAGGTTAGGTTAGGTTAGGTTAGGTTAGGTTAGGTTAGGTTAGGTTAGGTTAGGTTAGGTTAGGTTAGGTTAGGTTAGGTTAGGTTAGGTTAGGTTAGGTTAGGTTAGGTTAGGTTAGGTTAGGTTAGGTTAGGTTAGGTTAGGTTAGGTTAGGTTAGGTTAGGTTAGGTTAGGTTAGGTTAGGTTAGGTTAGGTTAGGTTAGGTTAGGTTAGGTTAGGTTAGGTTAGGTTAGGTTAGGTTAGGTTAGGTTAGGTTAGGTTAGGTTAGGTTAGGTTAGGTTAGGTTAGGTTAGGTTAGGTTAGGTTAGGTTAGGTTAAGGGATCGTCCTTCGGTAGAATTGGCTCAAATTCAGAATATAAGGGTTTCTAAAGGGGATCTAAATTCTGGACCCCCCTTTAGGGGTGGGAATCCCCCCCCTTCTGGTAGCTGCCATACAAAAAAAAGTGTTTTTATTTTTTTTTAAAAAAAGTTACAACGCTATCTGGCTGGAACCAGCGTTGAACCTATTACTTTTTGATTCTCTAGAAACGGTTTTTTTTTTATCGAAATCGGATAATAAATAAAGATTTTAGACCTGGGTTAGATTTTTTGGCCATATAAAAAAGTCGTCAAAAAATTTTGAAAAAAATCATATCCATGAGTTTGCATTTCACTCGTGCACCTACTTCGTGGTGCCGACAGCCCAAAAATGAAGTCCATTTTTATCTATCTCTTACCGTTTCTGAGATAATGATTTTTAAAGTTCGGAAAAATTGCCTGTTGCTTTCATCAGGCGCTGAGTCTCAAAATGTATGGGGAAACTACCTTTCCGACTCGCGCTTGACCAAAATTTTTTTTTCTTTGTTTTGTTGTAATTTCTGTTTTATGATGAATTTGACAATGTGAATTGACATAATATTGTTTGTATGACAGTTTTTTGACAGTTTTTATTTTTTAATGTAAATGCATTTATTACGTAGAAATTGATGATATGACATACTTTATTTGACAGAAAGTGTCAAATTAGTAAATTTTGACAGTTTTTTGACATTGTTGAATTCGATGGTACAACTTACTATATGAGTGCTAAGATAGTCAAATCTGTCAAATTTCGTAAATTTGACAGTTTTTTGACAATTTTTGTTTTTTATTGAAAATGCATTTATTAGTTGGAAATTGATGATATGACACACTTTATTTGACAGAAAGTGTCAAGTTAGTGAAATTTAAAAAAAACTGTCAGATTTTGACAAACGAGGTGTCGTTTTTAATTAATCTCGAATAACTCACACCAAAGGTGTGAATTGTTCAAAAATGACATTATTTTTGAGCTAACTCAAACCGTTTAAAAGTTGTCTGTCAAACTGACAGATTTTGACAAACGAGGTGTCGTTTTCAGCAAATCTCGAATAACTCACACCCATAGGGTGTGAATTGCTCAAAAATGGCATTATTTTTGAGCTACCTCTTACCGTTTCTGAGATACTAGTAATTAAAAGCTAGACCTCTGGTTAATATCTTTACCATACACTTTCTTCTTAGATGAGAGGTCAGCTTATAGTAGTTTATATTCTTTCATGTTAAAATTCTGGCTAAGTTAAAAAGTCTATACTGCATACTCACCTATCTAACCTAACAATGAGAGATGGTTTATCGCATATATACGAGAACCGGTCGCTTGCGACTTTAACGCCCGTATATAAGAAAAAACACCTTTTGTATGGTCGTGTGTCACCTGAATTAATATATATATATATGTATATCAATATCTATATATATATATATATATATATATATATAGGTTAGGTTAGGTTAGGTTAGGTTAGGTTAGGTTAGGTTAGGTTAGGTTAGGTTAGGTTAGGTTAGGTTAGGTTAGGTTAGGTTAGGTTAGGTTAGGTTAGGTTAGGTTAGGTTAGGTTAGGTTAGGTTAGGTTAGGTTAGGTTAGGTTAGGTTAGGTTAGGTTAGGTTAGGTTAGGTTAGGTTAGGTTAGGTTAGGTTAGGTTAGGTTAGGTTAGGTTAGGTTAGGTTAGGTTAGGTTAGGTTAGGTTAGGTTAGGTTAGGTTAGGTTAGGTTAGGTTAGGTTAGGTTAGGTTAGGTTAGGTTAGGTTAGGTTAGGTTAGGTTAGGTTAGGTTAGGTTAGGTTAGGTTAGGTTAGGTTAGGTTAGGTTAGGTTAGGTTAGGTTAGGTTAGGTTAGGTTAGGTTAGGTTAGGTTAGGTTAGGTTAGGTTAGGTTAGGTTAGGTTAGGTTAGGTTAGGTTAGGTTAGGTTAGGTTAGGTTAGGTTAGGTTAGGTTAGGTTAGGTTAGGTTAGGTTAGGTTAGGTTAGGTTAGGTTAGGTTAGGTTAGGTTAGGTTAGGTTAGGTTAGGTTAGGTTAGGTTAGGTTAGGTTAGGTTAGGTTAGGTTAGGTTAGGTTAGGTTAGGTTAGGTTAGGTTAGGTTAGGTTAGGTTAGGTTAGGTTAGGTTAGGTTAGGTTAGGTTAGGTTAGGTTAGGTTAGGTTAGGTTAGGTTAGGTTAGGTTAGGTTAGGTTAGGTTAGGTTAGGTTAGGTTAGGTTAGGTTAGGTTAGGTTAGGTTAGGTTAGGTTAGGTTAGGTTAGGTTAGGTTAGGTTAGGTTAGGTTAGGTTAGGTTAGGTTAGGTTAGGTTAGGTTAGGTTAGGTTAGGTTAGGTTAGGTTAGGTTAGGTTAGGTTAGGTTAGGTTAGGTTAGGTTAGGTTAGGTTAGGTTAGGTTAGGTTAGGTTAGGTTAGGTTAGGTTAGGTTAGGTTAGGTTAGGTTAGGTTAGGTTAGGTTAGGTTAGGTTAGGTTAGGTTAGGTTAGGTTAGGTTAGGTTAGGTTAGGTTAGGTTAGGTTAGGTTAGGTTAGGTTAGGTTAGGTTAGGTTAGGTTAGGTTAGGTTAGGTTAGGTTAGGTTAGGTTAGGTTAGGTTAGGTTAGGTTAGGTTAGGTTAGGTTAGGTTAGGTTAGGTTAGGTTAGGTTAGGTTAGGTTAGGTTAGGTTAGGTTAGGTTAGGTTAGGTTAGGTTAGGTTAGGTTAGGTTAGGTTAGGTTAGGTTAGGTTAGGTTAGGTTAGGTTAGGTTAGGTTAGGTTAGGTTAGGTTAGGTTAGGTTAGGTTAGGTTAGGTTAGGTTAGGTTAGGTTAGGTTAGGTTAGGTTAGGTTAGGTTAGGTTAGGTTAGGTTAGGTTAGGTTAGGTTAGGTTAGGTTAGGTTAGGTTAGGTTAGGTTAGGTTAGGTTAGGTTAGGTTAGGTTAGGTTAGGTTAGGTTAGGTTAGGTTAGGTTAGGTTAGGTTAGGTTAGGTTAGGTTAGGTTAGGTTAGGTTAGGTTAGGTTAGGTTAGGTTAGGTTAGGTTAGGTTAGGTTAGGTTAGGTTAGGTTAGGTTAGGTTAGGTTAGGTTAGGTTAGGTTAGGTTAGGTTAGGTTAGGTTAGGTTAGGTTAGGTTAGGTTAGGTTAGGTTAGGTTAGGTTAGGTTAGGTTAGGTTAGGTTAGGTTAGGTTAGGTTAGGTTAGGTTAGGTTAGGTTAGGTTAGGTTAGGTTAGGTTAGGTTAGGTTAGGTTAGGTTAGGTTAGGTTAGGTTAGGTTAGGTTAGGTTAGGTTAGGTTAGGTTAGGTTAGGTTAGGTTAGGTTAGGTTAGGTTAGGTTAGGTTAGGTTAGGTTAGGTTAGGTTAGGTTAGGTTAGGTTAGGTTAGGTTAGGTTAGGTTAGGTTAGGTTAGGTTAGGTTAGGTTAGGTTAGGTTAGGTTAGGTTAGGTTAGGTTAGGTTAGGTTAGGTTAGGTTAGGTTAGGTTAGGTTAGGTTAGGTTAGGTTAGGTTAGGTTAGGTTAGGTTAGGTTAGGTTAGGTTAGGTTAGGTTAGGTTAGGTTAGGTTAGGTTAGGTTAGGTTAGGTTAGGTTAGGTTAGGTTAGGTTAGGTTAGGTTAGGTTAGGTTAGGTTAGGTTAGGTTAGGTTAGGTTAGGTTAGGTTAGGTTAGGTTAGGTTAGGTTAGGTTAGGTTAGGTTAGGTTAGGTTAGGTTAGGTTAGGTTAGGTTAGGTTAGGTTAGGTTAGGTTAGGTTAGGTTAGGTTAGGTTAGGTTAGGTTAGGTTAGGTTAGGTTAGGTTAGGTTAGGTTAGGTTAGGTTAGGTTAGGTTAGGTTAGGTTAGGTTAGGTTAGGTTAGGTTAGGTTAGGTTAGGTTAGGTTAGGTTAGGTTAGGTTAGGTTAGGTTAGGTTAGGTTAGGTTAGGTTAGGTTAGGTTAGGTTAGGTTAGGTTAGGTTAGGTTAGGTTAGGTTAGGTTAGGTTAGGTTAGGTTAGGTTAGGTTAGGTTAGGTTAGGTTAGGTTAGGTTAGGTTAGGTTAGGTTAGGTTAGGTTAGGTTAGGTTAGGTTAGGTTAGGTTAGGTTAGGTTAGGTTAGGTTAGGTTAGGTTAGGTTAGGTTAGGTTAGGTTAGGTTAGGTTAGGTTAGGTTAGGTTAGGTTAGGTTAGGTTAGGTTAGGTTAGGTTAGGTTAGGTTAGGTTAGGTTAGGTTAGGTTAGGTTAGGTTAGGTTAGGTTAGGTTAGGTTAGGTTAGGTTAGGTTAGGTTAGGTTAGGTTAGGTTAGGTTAGGTTAGGTTAGGTTAGGTTAGGTTAGGTTAGGTTAGGTTAGGTTAGGTTAGGTTAGGTTAGGTTAGGTTAGGTTAGGTTAGGTTAGGTTAGGTTAGGTTAGGTTAGGTTAGGTTAGGTTAGGTTAGGTTAGGTTAGGTTAGGTTAGGTTAGGTTAGGTTAGGTTAGGTTAGGTTAGGTTAGGTTAGGTTAGGTTAGGTTAGGTTAGGTTAGGTTAGGTTAAGGTTACGGTTAGTTAGGTTAGGTTACGGTTACGGTTCGTCAGATAGGTCCAAGGGACTCGTCCATCCGGTCAGCACCTTGGATCAAAAGTCAGATCTAATGGTCCCCCCCTAAAGGGGTGAATCCACCCCCCCTTCTGGTAGCTGCGCCATACAAAAAAAAGTGTTTTTATTTTTTTTTAAAAAAAGTTACAACGCTATCTGGCTGGAACCAGCGTTGAACCTATTACTTTTTGATTCTCTAGAAACGGTTTTTTTTTTATCGAAATCGGATAATAAATAAAGATTTTAGACCTGGGTTAGATTTTTTGGCCATATAAAAAAGTCGTCAAAAAATTTTGAAAAAAATCATATCCATGAGTTTGCATTTCACTCGTGCACCTACTTCGTGGTGCCGACAGCCCAAAAATGAAGTCCATTTTTATCTATCTCTTACCGTTTCTGAGATAATGATTTTTAAAGTTCGGAAAAATTGCCTGTTGCTTTCATCAGGCGCTGAGTCTCAAAATGTATGGGGAAACTACCTTTCCGACTCGCGCTTGACCAAAATTTTTTTTTCTTTGTTTTGTTGTAATTTCTGTTTTATGATGAATTTGACAATGTGAATTGACATAATATTGTTTGTATGACAGTTTTTTGACAGTTTTTATTTTTTAATGTAAATGCATTTATTACGTAGAAATTGATGATATGACATACTTTATTTGACAGAAAGTGTCAAATTAGTAAATTTTGACAGTTTTTTGACATTGTTGAATTCGATGGTACAACTTACTATATGAGTGCTAAGATAGTCAAATCTGTCAAATTTCGTAAATTTGACAGTTTTTTGACAATTTTTGTTTTTTATTGAAAATGCATTTATTAGTTGGAAATTGATGATATGACACACTTTATTTGACAGAAAGTGTCAAGTTAGTGAAATTTAAAAAAAACTGTCAGATTTTGACAAACGAGGTGTCGTTTTTAATTAATCTCGAATAACTCACACCAAAGGTGTGAATTGTTCAAAAATGACATTATTTTTGAGCTAACTCAAACCGTTTAAAAGTTGTCTGTCAAACTGACAGATTTTGACAAACGAGGTGTCGTTTTCAGCAAATCTCGAATAACTCACACCCATAGGGTGTGAATTGCTCAAAAATGGCATTATTTTTGAGCTACCTCTTACCGTTTCTGAGATACTAGTAATTAAAAGCTAGACCTCTGGTTAATATCTTTACCATACACTTTCTTCTTAGATGAGAGGTCAGCTTATAGTAGTTTATATTCTTTCATGTTAAAATTCTGGCTAAGTTAAAAAGTCTATACTGCATACTCACCTATCTAACCTAACAATGAGAGATGGTTTATCGCATATATACGAGAACCGGTCGCTTGCGACTTTAACGCCCGTATATAAGAAAAAACACCTTTTGTATGGTCGTGTGTCACCTGAATTAATATATATATATATGTATATCAATATCTATATATATATATATATATATATATATATAGGTTAGGTTAGGTTAGGTTAGGTTAGGTTAGGTTAGGTTAGGTTAGGTTAGGTTAGGTTAGGTTAGGTTAGGTTAGGTTAGGTTAGGTTAGGTTAGGTTAGGTTAGGTTAGGTTAGGTTAGGTTAGGTTAGGTTAGGTTAGGTTAGGTTAGGTTAGGTTAGGTTAGGTTAGGTTAGGTTAGGTTAGGTTAGGTTAGGTTAGGTTAGGTTAGGTTAGGTTAGGTTAGGTTAGGTTAGGTTAGGTTAGGTTAGGTTAGGTTAGGTTAGGTTAGGTTAGGTTAGGTTAGGTTAGGTTGGGGCGCTATGTCAGGTAACCTCCTCGAGTGTCTGGGCTCGTCCAATTCCCCTTGATCCGGTTGATCCGCGGGAAAGGGAAGAGCCCAGGCCGGTGCGCCCTGGAGGCAACGGCAGGTGATCATTTAGTGGACCCTAAGTGATCGCCTGCCGATGCTACCAATAACCTGACACGGGGGGGATGGGGGGTTCCGCACCAGGGAGTCGGAAGGCTCCCCAGGTGCGGCAGTGAGGGACAGGAGGCGGGGTAGGGGCGTTTGTCCTCCCGTGGCCTGTTTGGGGGGCACTGCGGACAGGGTAACAAGGGACCTGTGCCGTTGCGAGGTGGCTGCTCCGATTCCGGTTGGCAGAGGGCCTAGAACCGGATCGGATGCGGCGTGGTTGCGGGGTAGGGGCATTTGTCCTCCCGCGGCCGGTTGAGGAGTGCTACGGGGTAGGGGCGTTTGTCCTCCCGTAGCGGTGGTGCACCGGGGTAGGGGTATTTGCCCTCCCGGTGCCGTGAGGGTGGGACCGGGACACCGTGTGTCTGGTGCCGGTCCCAGGTTCCCCGGGGGTGTAGGGAACCAGGGGAGGGAAAGCACACTGTTCATGCTGCAATGTGCTTTTTCGGAGAGGGTTCGCCCTAGGGCGAAGGTGCCGGTGATGTCGTGGTAGAATGTTCGCGATCCCATGGCATCACCACCAAGGCACGTGACGGAAGCATCCCAGAGTTTTAGTGGGTAGGCTAGTCCCTTCTGGATTGGAGAGCCCCACATAACCAATGCGTAATTTCTGGTTTTCCCCCGGAACCTTAGGTTACGTAGTGGTATGCAGTTTCATGCATTTCTCTGGGTCAAAAAAAAAAAAAAAAAAAAAAAAAAAAAGGTTAGGTTAGGTTAGGTTAGGTTAGGTTAGGTTAGGTTAGGTTAGGTTAGGTTAGGTTAGGTTAGGTTAGGTTAGGTTAGGTTAGGTTAGGTTAGGTTAGGTTAGGTTAGGTTAGGTTAGGTTAGGTTAGGTTAGGTTAGGTTAGGTTAGGTTAGGTTAGGTTAGGTTAGGTTAGGTTAGGTTAGGTTAGGTTAGGTTAGGTTAGGTTAGGTTAGGTTAGGTTAGGTTAGGTTAGGTTAGGTTAGGTTAGGTTAGGTTAGGTTAGGTTAGGTTAGGTTAGGTTAGGTTAGGTTAGGTTAGGTTAGGTTAGGTTAGGTTAGGTTAGGTTAGGTTAGGTTAGGTTAGGTTAGGTTAGGTTAGGTTAGGTTAGGTTAGGTTAGGTTAGGTTAGGTTAGGTTAGGTTAGGTTAGGTTAGGTTAGGTTAGGTTAGGTTAGGTTAGGTTAGGTTAGGTTAGGTTAGGTTAGGTTAGGTTAGGTTAGGTTAGGTTAGGTTAGGTTAGGTTAGGTTAGGTTAGGTTAGGTTAGGTTAGGTTAGGTTAGGTTAGGTTAGGTTAGGTTAGGTTAGGTTAGGTTAGGTTAGGTTAGGTTAGGTTAGGTTAGGTTAGGTTAGGTTAGGTTAGGTTAGGTTAGGTTAGGTTAGGTTAGGTTAGGTTAGGTTAGGTTAGGTTAGGTTAGGTTAGGTTAGGTTAGGTTAGGTTAGGTTAGGTTAGGTTAGGTTAGGTTAGGTTAGGTTAGGTTAGGTTAGGTTAGGTTAGGTTAGGTTAGGTTAGGTTAGGTTAGGTTAGGTTAGGTTAGGTTAGGTTAGGTTAGGTTAGGTTAGGTTAGGTTAGGTTAGGTTAGGTTAGGTTAGGTTAGGTTAGGTTAGGTTAGGTTAGGTTAGGTTAGGTTAGGTTAGGTTAGGTTAGGTTAGGTTAGGTTAGGTTAGGTTAGGTTAGGTTAGGTTAGGTTAGGTTAGGTTAGGTTAGGTTAGGTTAGGTTAGGTTAGGTTAGGTTAGGTTAGGTTAGGTTAGGTTAGGTTAGGTTAGGTTAGGTTAGGTTAGGTTAGGTTAGGTTAGGTTAGGTTAGGTTAGGTTAGGTTAGGTTAGGTTAGGTTAGGTTAGGTTAGGTTAGGTTAGGTTAGGTTAGGTTAGGTTAGGTTAGGTTAGGTTAGGTTAGGTTAGGTTAGGTTAGGTTAGGTTAGGTTAGGTTAGGTTAGGTTAGGTTAGGTTAGGTTAGGTTAGGTTAGGTTAGGTTAGGTTAGGTTAGGTTAGGTTAGGTTAGGTTAGGTTAGGTTAGGTTAGGTTAGGTTAGGTTAGGTTAGGTTAGGTTAGGTTAGGTTAGGTTAGGTTAGGTTAGGTTAGGTTAGGTTAGGTTAGGTTAGGTTAGGTTAGGTTAGGTTAGGTTAGGTTAGGTTAGGTTAGGTTAGGTTAGGTTAGGTTAGGTTAGGTTAGGTTAGGTTAGGTTAGGTTAGGTTAGGTTAGGTTAGGTTAGGTTAGGTTAGGTTAGGTTAGGTTAGGTTAGGTTAGGTTAGGTTAGGTTAGGTTAGGTTAGGTTAGGTTAGGTTAGGTTAGGTTAGGTTAGGTTAGGTTAGGTTAGGTTAGGTTAGGTTAGGTTAGGTTAGGTTAGGTTAGGTTAGGTTAGGTTAGGTTAGGTTAGGTTAGGTTAGGTTAGGTTAGGTTAGGTTAGGTTAGGTTAGGTTAGGTTAGGTTAGGTTAGGTTAGGTTAGGTTAGGTTAGGTTAGGTTAGGTTAGGTTAGGTTAGGTTAGGTTAGGTTAGGTTAGGTTAGGTTAGGTTAGGTTAGGTTAGGTTAGGTTAGGTTAGGTTAGGTTAGGTTAGGTTAGGTTAGGTTAGGTTAGGTTAGGTTAGGTTAGGTTAGGTTAGGTTAGGTTAGGTTAGGTTAGGTTAGGTTAGGTTAGGTTAGGTTAGGTTAGGTTAGGTTAGGTTAGGTTAGGTTAGGTTAGGTTAGGTTAGGTTAGGTTAGGTTAGGTTAGGTTAGGTTAGGTTAGGTTAGGTTAGGTTAGGTTAGGTTAGGTTAGGTTAGGTTAGGTTAGGTTAGGTTAGGTTAGGTTAGG
>CAUVZM010000005.1:60000-61137 GCA_963556455.1 Epiblema foenella
ATTACTTTTTGATTCTCTAGAAACGGTTTTTTTTTTATCGAAATCGGATAATAAATAAAGATTTTAGACCTGGGTTAGATTTTTTGGCCATATAAAAAAGTCGTCAAAAAATTTTGAAAAAAATCATATCCATGAGTTTGCATTTCACTCGTGCACCTACTTCGTGGTGCCGACAGCCCAAAAATGAAGTCCATTTTTATCTATCTCTTACCGTTTCTGAGATAATGATTTTTAAAGTTCGGAAAAATTGCCTGTTGCTTTCATCAGGCGCTGAGTCTCAAAATGTATGGGGAAACTACCTTTCCGACTCGCGCTTGACCAAAATTTTTTTTTCTTTGTTTTGTTGTAATTTCTGTTTTATGATGAATTTGACAATGTGAATTGACATAATATTGTTTGTATGACAGTTTTTTGACAGTTTTTATTTTTTAATGTAAATGCATTTATTACGTAGAAATTGATGATATGACATACTTTATTTGACAGAAAGTGTCAAATTAGTAAATTTTGACAGTTTTTTGACATTGTTGAATTCGATGGTACAACTTACTATATGAGTGCTAAGATAGTCAAATCTGTCAAATTTCGTAAATTTGACAGTTTTTTGACAATTTTTGTTTTTTATTGAAAATGCATTTATTAGTTGGAAATTGATGATATGACACACTTTATTTGACAGAAAGTGTCAAGTTAGTGAAATTTAAAAAAAACTGTCAGATTTTGACAAACGAGGTGTCGTTTTTAATTAATCTCGAATAACTCACACCAAAGGTGTGAATTGTTCAAAAATGACATTATTTTTGAGCTAACTCAAACCGTTTAAAAGTTGTCTGTCAAACTGACAGATTTTGACAAACGAGGTGTCGTTTTCAGCAAATCTCGAATAACTCACACCCATAGGGTGTGAATTGCTCAAAAATGGCATTATTTTTGAGCTACCTCTTACCGTTTCTGAGATACTAGTAATTAAAAGCTAGACCTCTGGTTAATATCTTTACCATACACTTTCTTCTTAGATGAGAGGTCAGCTTATAGTAGTTTATATTCTTTCATGTTAAAATTCTGGCTAAGTTAAAAAGTCTATACTGCATACTCACCTATCTAACCTAACAATGAGAGATGGTTTATCGCATATAT
>CAUVZM010000006.1:0-51792 GCA_963556455.1 Epiblema foenella
GGTTAGGTTAGGTTAGGTTAGGTTAGGTTAGGTTAGGTTAGGTTAGGTTAGGTTAGGTTAGGTTAGGTTAGGTTAGGTTAGGTTAGGTTAGGTTAGGTTAGGTTAGGTTAGGTTAGGTTAGGTTAGGTTAGGTTAGGTTAGGTTGGGGTGCTATGTCAGGTAACCTCCTCGAGTGTCTGGGCTCTTCCAATTCCCCTTGATCCGGTTGATCCGCGGTAAAGGGAAGAGTCCAGGCCGGTGCGCCCTGGAGGCAACGGCAGGTGATCATTTAGTTGACCCTAAGTGATCACCTGCCGATGCTACTAATAACCTGACAGGGGGGGATGGGGGTTCCGCATCAGGGAGTCGGAAGGCTCCCCAGGTGCGGCGGTGAGGGTCAGGAGGCGGGGTAGGGGCGTTTGTCCTCCCGTTGCCTGTTTGGGGGGCACTGCGGACAGGGTAACTAGGGACCTGTACCGTTGCGAGGTGGCCGCTCCGATTCCGGTTGGCAGAGGGCCTAGAACCGGATCGGATGCGGCGTGGTTGCGGGGTAGGGGCATTTGTCCTCCCGCGGCCTGTCGAGGTGTGCTACGGGGTAGGGGCGTTTGTCCTCCCGTAGCGGTGGTGCACCGGGGTAGGGGTATTTGCCCTCCCGGTGCCGTGAGGGTGGGACCGGGACACCGTGTGTCTGGTGCCGGTCCCAGGTTCCCCGGGGGTTTAGGGAACCAGGTGAGGGAAAGCACACTGTTCATGCTGCAGTGTGCTTTTGCGGAGAGGGTTCGCCCTAGGGCGAAGGTGCCGGTGATGTCGTGGTAGAATGTTCGCGATCCCATGGCATCACCACCAAGGCACGTGAGGGTAGCATCCCAGAGTTTTAGTGGGTAGGCTAGTCCCTTCTGGACTGGAGAGCCCCACATAACCAATGCGTAATTTCTGGTTCTCCCCGGAGCCTTAGGTTACGTAGTGGTATGCAATTTCATGCATTTCTCTGGGTCAAAAAAAAAAAAAAAAAAGGTTAGGTTAGGTTAGGTTAGGTTAGGTTAGGTTAGGTTAGGTTAGGTTAGGTTAGGTTAGGTTAGGTTAGGTTAGGTTAGGTTAGGTTAGGTTAGGTTAGGTTAGGTTAGGTTAGGTTAGGTTAGGTTAGGTTAGGTTAGGTTAGGTTAGGTTAGGTTAGGTTAGGTTAGGTTAGGTTAGGTTAGGTTAGGTTAGGTTAGGTTAGGTTAGGTTAGGTTAGGTTAGGTTAGGTTAGGTTAGGTTAGGTTAGGTTAGGTTAGGTTAGGTTAGGTTAGGTTAGGTTAGGTTAGGTTAGGTTAGGTTAGGTTAGGTTAGGTTAGGTTAGGTTAGGTTAGGTTAGGTTAGGTTAGGTTAGGTTAGGTTAGGTTAGGTTAGGTTAGGTTAGGTTAGGTTAGGTTAGGTTAGGTTAGGTTAGGTTAGGTTAGGTTAGGTTAGGTTAGGTTAGGTTAGGTTAGGTTAGGTTAGGTTAGGTTAGGTTAGGTTAGGTTAGGTTAGGTTAGGTTAGGTTAGGTTAGGTTAGGTTAGGTTAGGTTAGGTTAGGTTAGGTTAGGTTAGGTTAGGTTAGGTTAGGTTAGGTTAGGTTAGGTTAGGTTAGGTTAGGTTAGGTTAGGTTAGGTTAGGTTAGGTTAGGTTAGGTTAGGTTAGGTTAGGTTAGGTTAGGTTAGGTTAGGTTAGGTTAGGTTAGGTTAGGTTAGGTTAGGTTAGGTTAGGTTAGGTTAGGTTAGGTTAGGTTAGGTTAGGTTAGGTTAGGTTAGGTTAGGTTAGGTTAGGTTAGGTTAGGTTAGGTTAGGTTAGGTTAGGTTAGGTTAGGTTAGGTTAGGTTAGGTTAGGTTAGGTTAGGTTAGGTTAGGTTAGGTTAGGTTAGGTTAGGTTAGGTTAGGTTAGGTTAGGTTAGGTTAGGTTAGGTTAGGTTAGGTTAGGTTAGGTTAGGTTAGGTTAGGTTAGGTTAGGTTAGGTTAGGTTAGGTTAGGTTAGGTTAGGTTAGGTTAGGTTAGGTTAGGTTAGGTTAGGTTAGGTTAGGTTAGGTTAGGTTAGGTTAGGTTAGGTTAGGTTAGGTTAGGTTAGGTTAGGTTAGGTTAGGTTAGGTTAGGTTAGGTTAGGTTAGGTTAGGTTAGGTTAGGTTAGGTTAGGTTAGGTTAGGTTAGGTTAGGTTAGGTTAGGTTAGGTTAGGTTAGGTTAGGTTAGGTTAGGTTAGGTTAGGTTAGGTTAGGTTAGGTTAGGTTAGGTTAGGTTAGGTTAGGTTAGGTTAGGTTAGGTTAGGTTAGGTTAGGTTAGGTTAGGTTAGGTTAGGTTAGGTTAGGTTAGGTTAGGTTAGGTTAGGTTAGGTTAGGTTAGGTTAGGTTAGGTTAGGTTAGGTTAGGTTAGGTTAGGTTAGGTTAGGTTAGGTTAGGTTAGGTTAGGTTAGGTTAGGTTAGGTTAGGTTAGGTTAGGTTAGGTTAGGTTAGGTTAGGTTAGGTTAGGTTAGGTTAGGTTAGGTTAGGTTAGGTTAGGTTAGGTTAGGTTAGGTTAGGTTAGGTTAGGTTAGGTTAGGTTAGGTTAGGTTAGGTTAGGTTAGGTTAGGTTAGGTTAGGTTAGGTTAGGTTAGGTTAGGTTAGGTTAGGTTAGGTTAGGTTAGGTTAGGTTAGGTTAGGTTAGGTTAGGTTAGGTTAGGTTAGGTTAGGTTAGGTTAGGTTAGGTTAGGTTAGGTTAGGTTAGGTTAGGTTAGGTTAGGTTAGGTTAGGTTAGGTTAGGTTAGGTTAGGTTAGGTTAGGTTAGGTTAGGTTAGGTTAGGTTAGGTTAGGTTAGGTTAGGTTAGGTTAGGTTAGGTTAGGTTAGGTTAGGTTAGGTTAGGTTAGGTTAGGTTAGGTTAGGTTAGGTTAGGTTAGGTTAGGTTAGGTTAGGTTAGGTTAGGTTAGGTTAGGTTAGGTTAGGTTAGGTTAGGTTAGGTTAGGTTAGGTTAGGTTAGGTTAGGTTAGGTTAGGTTAGGTTAGGTTAGGTTAGGTTAGGTTAGGTTAGGTTAGGTTAGGTTAGGTTAGGTTAGGTTAGGTTAGGTTAGGTTAGGTTAGGTTAGGTTAGGTTAGGTTAGGTTAGGTTAGGTTAGGTTAGGTTAGGTTAGGTTAGGTTAGGTTAGGTTAGGTTAGGTTAGGTTAGGTTAGGTTAGGTTAGGTTAGGTTAGGTTAGGTTAGGTTAGGTTAGGTTAGGTTAGGTTAGGTTAGGTTAGGTTAGGTTAGGTTAGGTTAGGTTAGGTTAGGTTAGGTTAGGTTAGGTTAGGTTAGGTTAGGTTAGGTTAGGTTAGGTTAGGTTAGGTTAGGTTAGGTTAGGTTAGGTTAGGTTAGGTTAGGTTAGGTTAGGTTAGGTTAGGTTAGGTTAGGTTAGGTTAGGTTAGGTTAGGTTAGGTTAGGTTAGGTTAGGTTAGGTTAGGTTAGGTTAGGTTAGGTTAGGTTAGGTTAGGTTAGGTTAGGTTAGGTTAGGTTAGGTTAGGTTAGGTTAGGTTAGGTTAGGTTAGGTTAGGTTAGGTTAGGTTAGGTTAGGTTAGGTTAGGTTAGGTTAGGTTAGGTTAGGTTAGGTTAGGTTAGGTTAGGTTAGGTTAGGTTAGGTTAGGTTAGGTTAGGTTAGGTTAGGTTAGGTTAGGTTAGGTTAGGTTAGGTTAGGTTAGGTTAGGTTAGGTTAGGTTAGGTTAGGTTAGGTTAGGTTAGGTTAGGTTAGGTTAGGTTAGGTTAGGTTAGGTTAGGTTAGGTTAGGTTAGGTTAGGTTAGGTTAGGTTAGGTTAGGTTAGGTTAGGTTAGGTTAGGTTAGGTTAGGTTAGGTTAGGTTAGGTTAGGTTAGGTTAGGTTAGGTTAGGTTAGGTTAGGTTAGGTTAGGTTAGGTTAGGTTAGGTTAGGTTAGGTTAGGTTAGGTTAGGTTAGGTTAGGTTAGGTTAGGTTAGGTTAGGTTAGGTTAGGTTAGGTTAGGTTAGGTTAGGTTAGGTTAGGTTAGGTTAGGTTAGGTTAGGTTAGGTTAGGTTAGGTTAGGTTAGGTTAGGTTAGGTTAGGTTAGTTAGGTTAGGTTAGGTTAGGTTAGGTTAGGTTAGGTTAGGTTAGGTTAGGTTAGGTTAGGTTAGGTTAGGTTAGGTTAGGTTAGGTTAGGTTAGGTTAGGTTAGGTTAGGTTAGGTTAGGTTAGGTTAGGTTAGGTTAGGTTAGGTTAGGTTAGGTTAGGTTAGGTTAGGTTAGGTTAGGTTAGGTTAGGTTAGGTTAGGTTAGGTTAGGTTAGGTTAGGTTAGGTTAGGTTAGGTTAGGTTAGGTTAGGTTAGGTTAGGTTAGGTTAGGTTAGGTTAGGTTAGGTTAGGTTAGGTTAGGTTAGGTTAGGTTAGGTTAGGTTAGGTTAGGTTAGGTTAGGTTAGGTTAGGTTAGGTTAGGTTAGGTTAGGTTAGGTTAGGTTAGGTTAGGTTAGGTTAGGTTAGGTTAGGTTAGGTTAGGTTAGGTTAGGTTAGGTTAGGTTAGGTTAGGTTAGGTTAGTTAGGTTAGGTTAGGTTAGGTTAGGTTAGGTTAGGTTAGGTTAGGTTAGGTTAGGTTAGGTTAGGTTAGGTTGAGGTTTTTCGAGAGGTGAAAAAAGTGCTACTGAGCTGAAATTTGGAGGGTATACGAAGTTAATTGCGGGCGATTTTTGTGCGAAGTTTCATTAATCTACGTTGAGTCTTTCTATACTTTTTAAAATTTTTTCAACTTGTAAATTTTTCAACTTTCAATTTTTGCCATTTAAAAATTCATATCTTTTGTTCCATTAGTCTTTTTTAGTTTCTGTTTGTATAGTAAATTTAAACGCTTTCCCGCCTATCGGGGGCTATTTACCGCGTATTTTTGGGACGCTTGGTTCCGGAGATATCGCGGTTTAAAATTTCACTCCATTCTGCATTTGCAGTTTTGTGTTTTTAGTTTCAGATTTTCAAAAATTCATAATTAATTCTGTCTTGTATATATTCTTTTCGTGTTAGCATAGTTAGGTTAAGCTAGTTTAGTACTATCTTTAGGCATTTAGTTTGTAATTTTAGGACGCTCCGTTCGGGAGATAAAAATTAATTTGTGGATTGCCCGCAGGGTCGATCAGGCGCTGCCAACTTTCAAGTTAAGTTGGTTTTCATAGTTTGGGGGGTGTTACGCCTGAACCCCTGCTGGTAAGGGTTGCTGCATAGCAGCGCTAGGTTGGGGACCCCGTAAGGTACCCTCTGGAATTTTTTGCGCCGTTCTAGCTTGTCTAGATGAGGCTACAAAAATCGCCGAAGTTAAGTTGGTAAATTAGGGCCGACTCACGCTTGACCAAAATTTTCAACAAAGTGGTTTTTCGTCATTTTAGGGTTATATGGGTCCTAACCCACCCATAAAATGACCAGAAAGGGTGCGCAGCATCGGGACGGAGGGGACAAAAGGGAGAAAAGTGAGAAAAGCGGGAAGAAGGACGGAGTGAGCCTTTCGGGGACAGACGGGACGGAACCCTCGGAGTTGTTTGACAGCTGCGCTGGATCCTTGGTCGGGGAGGGGGACAACGAAGGAGGGGAGAGTTACCTGTCTGACTCGGACATTGGGGGGCCCATTGCCAATAGGGAAAAGGAAAGGAGGAGCAAATTTTGGACTTCAGAGAAGGAAACGCTCTCATCGGACGAAGAGACCGCAGAGGGGATGGAGGCCCAGGAGGCGTCCTTAAAGAGGAGGAGGGAAGGTGGCTCCCGGGAGGGGAGCGAAGAAGAAGAACTTGCCCCGGATCGAAAGATCTCGGCCGCTGCAAGAGGGCGCCCCAAAGGGGCTTATGCCGGCCTTAGCCAAGCCAGGGCAAAACTCCTGGAGTCTCCACTCGACTTTGAAAAGGAGTTGGAGGAAATCGCTCCCAAAAAGGTCGCTCCGAGGAAGAAGGGAGATGGGAAAAGGACGACAGCTTCGCCCAATGAAGACGAGGAGGTTTTATCCCGGCCCGCTCCTGCAGAAAAAGTAAAGGGCAGCGCCCAAACATTGCTGGCCGAAATTGCTCGGTGCACCAACATCAAGGGCGACATCCGGGGACGAATGAATGCCTTATGCCGTGAGCTTATCGATTGTGGTGAAGGTCTCGAGGAGACGGAGGTGGTCCGCTCACTGCGAGCGGACAATAAGCGGATGGGTGAGCAGCTGAGGCAATGCCAGGAGGAGGTAAAGGCTCTGCGCTCTGCCTTCTCAGAAAGGAAGTCCACCCCGCAATCTACGACAAGTGCAGACGGTGCAGCCAACGTTCTGCAGGGGCTGGGCGCCCTCCTGGACTCTCGCCTAGGAGACCTCAAGAGGGACATGTTTGTCTCTTTAGGGGCGATGATAGATGCCCGTATAGGCAATATTGAAAGCAGGCTCCCTCCGGAGCCCATCCTGAGGCCCCCATTGGCTGCAGACAATAGGGCTGCAGAGGTGAAGGGCAACCAAACGGCAAAGCCTTCTTTCAGCCAAGTGGCGCAGAAGGAGAAGAAGGGTTCCCAAGCCAGGAAGGCGCCCGCCGCTAAATCGGCTGCAGTGCTGACGCCACAGGCTGATGAAAGTAACGGAGTTACTGCTACGACAGGTTCCGAGACGGTACCTTTGACACCTGACCCGACGTCGGCGCCGAAACCACAGCCGCGTGTCAATAACGAGTGGACGGAGGTAGTGAAGGGAGGCAAAGCCAAGAAGCCCTCCCAAACACCAACTGTGAGGGCCCCTACCTCCGCGCCGGCTAAAAAGCCCGCGGCTCCTAAATTGGTGGCGCCCACTTCGGCGGCGGTAGTCATCTCTCTAAAGCCGGAGGCAAAGACGGACTACCTAACAGTAATGGGGAAGGCAACCACCATTAAGCTGGATGAATTGGGAGTTGCACACGTGAAGGTGCGGAAAACAGCGACCGGAGCACGCATAATTGAGGTTCCTGGGGCCCAAAGCGGCCCGTTGGCTGACAATCTGGCGGAAAGGCTACGCAGCGTCATAGGGGATGTGGCTGAGGTCACCAGGCCCATTAAAAAGGCGGAATTCCGAATATACGGGTTCGATGAGTCGGTGACCTCGGACCACATCAAAAACGAGGTGGCTGCCAAGGGTAACTGCCCTGAAGTCCAAATTGAGGTTGGCAGAGTTAGATGGGGAGGCAATGGGACCGGAGCAGTCATTGTAAGATGCCCAGTCACCGCGGCCAAAACTGTGGTGGCGGCGGGTCGTATGATGTTGGGTTGGACTGCGGCACAGGTACAGGCATTGGAGCCGCTACCTATGCGTTGTTACAGGTGCATGGGGAGGGGCCACACTAGGGCAATGTGTCCGTCGCCAGTGGACAGAAGCGGCTCCTGTTTCCGATGCAGCAAGACGGGGCACACATCAAAAGAGTGCAATGCCACTCCGTGGTGCGCGGTGTGCCATCAGGCAAAATTGACAGCGGGACACATCATGGGGGGACCGTCGTGTAATCCCCCAAATGTAAAAGGAAAGGAGCCCTCCAAACGGACCCCCGGGAACTCGAGTGAGGGGCAAAGTATGGACCTCCAATGCCAGTAAGACCCACTGCAAAATTGGAGGTCCTACAATGCAACGCCAACCACTGTGCCCGTGCCCAAGATCTCTTGATTCAGCACATGGCGGAATGGGGCATTGGCGTTGCCGTTGTTGCGGAACCGTACTTCGTCCCCCCACAACCCAACTGGGCGGGAGATAGTAGTGGTTTAGTGGCGGTGGTGGTCCCGCCAGTAGGTAACCACCCGCCTATTACAAAAATAAGAAGTGGGAGGGGGTACGTGGCTGTTAGTTGGGGGGGAATAGTGCTCATTGGAGTTTATTTCTCTCCCAACCGCCCGCTGTTTGCCTTCGAGCAATTTTTAGGGGAGCTGGAAAGAGTGGTGGGTGGTGCAGCGCCAGCACCAGTGCTGTTGTT
Source organism: Epiblema foenella (assembly GCA_963556455.1). Classification (NCBI taxonomy): domain Eukaryota; kingdom Metazoa; phylum Arthropoda; class Insecta; order Lepidoptera; family Tortricidae; genus Epiblema; species Epiblema foenella. Next base: position 7,862 of record CAUVZM010000006.1, read on the forward strand.
GGGGGACCTCAACGCCAAGTGTGAGGCGTGGGGCTCCCCAAGAACAGATCATAGGGGAGAGATCCTTTGGGACTGGGTGACTGGTCTGGGGCTGGAAGTCTTAAACCGGGGCACGGCCGAGACCTGCGTGCGTCGGCAGGGGGGGTCCATCGTGGACGTATCGTTCGCGACCCCTGCTATCGCCGCACGAATTAATGACTGGCGTGTCCTGGGGGACGTAGAGACCCTCTCTGATCACCTATACATTAGATTGAGGGTCTCTGAAGCCGGGCGGATCCAACCAGCCGACCCAGTCAGAGGAAGAAGGATTGGCTTCCCAAGGTGGAACTTGGGAACTCTAGATAGGGACGCCGCGAAGGAGGCGGCCATGATTGAGGCCAGGTGGGGGCAGACTCCTGGTGAACACTGGGAGGTAGAGGAGAGGGCGATCCACTTCAGGAACTCGCTGGAAACGATCTGCGATGCCAGTATGCGCAGAGCCGGGAAGCCGCGAGCCAAACGCCAAATTTACTGGTGGTCGGAGGAGGTTGCGGCTCTCCGGCTCACTTGTAATAGCGCACGTAGGGAATACACCCGATGCCGACGGCGTACACATACTCGGGAGGAGGAGGAACTCCTACACGGGGTCTTGAAAGAGGCAAAAGAGGCCCTGTGTCTTGCAATTGCAAGAGCCAAGGACACTGCACATGAAGCGTTCCTGGCCACGTTGGACAGGGATCCATGGGGGCGGCCCTACAAGGTTGTGCGCAACAAAATGCGCAATGGCCCCACCATGGATTCCCTTGAGCCGGAGCTCCTCACACAGGTGGTGGAAGGGCTGTTCCCGCCTGCCCTCGATTTTGTTCCGCCTGCGATGTCGGAGCCGCAGGAGGAGCAACCGGTAGTGGTGACACCTGTCACTGAGGCGGAGGTGACATGGGCAGTGCACCGTCTAAGGGCGTGCAAAAAGGCCCCAGGCCCAGACGGGGTACCCGGCAGAATCCTGCCGCTTGCGCTTGGGGACCTCGGGAGCCGCCTAAAGGACCTTTTTAACGAGTGCTTGGAGGCAGGGCGGTTCCCAAGGTGTTGGAAAGAAGGGAGACTGTGCCTCCTCCGAAAGGAGAGTCGCCCGGCGGACTCCCCATCCGGATGGAGACCAATAGTGCTGCTGGACGAGACCGGGAAAATGCTGGAGCGTATACTCGCTTCCCGGATCGTCCGGCACCTGGATGGCACGGGCCCCAACGTGAGTGACCGCCAGTTCGGCTTCCGGATCGGGCGGTCCTGTATGGACGCGTTGGGGGCCTTAAGAGCATTCTCGGAGGAGGCGGCTGGGAGGGGGGAGGGAGTGATCGCGGTGTCACTAGACATCGCGAACGCGTTCGGCTCCCTCCCATACTCAGTGATTGGGGAGGCCCTTAAATACCATCACGTGCCCCCATACTTGAGGCGTATTGTGGAGCACTACCTGACGCAGCGGGTAGTGCTCTACGAAGATAGAGAGGGGTGCAGAAGAGCGAGGCCCATGGCCTGCGGAGTGCCCCAGGGGTCCGTACTTGGCCCCCTTCTATGGAACCTGGGGTACGATTGGGCCATCCGAGGCGTCCTTCTTCCCCGGATGGCGGTCATGTGTTATGCTGACGACACAATGGTTGCTGTCCGGGGATCCGAATTGAGGGAGACTTTAAGGAGGGCAGAGGTGGCTGCGGAATTAATCATCACGCGCATCCAGATGCTGGGGTTGAGGGTGTCCCTCCCAAAAACGGAGGCGATTCTCTTCGGGGGAAGGGGGTGGCGGCCGCCTGCCGGGGCTTCCTTAAGGGTCAATGGGGAGACGGTCCAGGTGAGACCCCACATAAAGTATCTGGGTCTCATCCTGGACCGGAGGTGGAATTTCGGGGAGCATTTCCGGCAACTTGCTCCCCGAATTGTGGCGGCTGCCTCAGCCCTAGGCAGGTTGCTGCCCAATGTGGGGGGGCCTTCCGTGGCGTGCCGGCGCCTATATGCTGGGGTAGCCCGTAGCATGGCGCTCTACGGGGCCCCAATTTGGGCTGACAAGCTGAGCACAGGAAATAAGGCCCTGCTAAGGAGGCCACAGAGGGTGGTGGCCATCCGCATCTGTAGGGCCTACGTCACGGTGGCGTGGGCGGCGGCATGTGCGCTGGCGAGCACTCCTCCGTGGGAGATGGATGCGGAGATGCTGGCAGAGGCGCATCGGGAGCGGGTACGATGGAGGGCTTCGGGGGAGTTTCCCGCTCCCGAGGAAATTAGAGCTGCCAGAAGGCAGAAGGAGCGAAGGCTGCGAGAGAGGTGGAAGAGCGACCTCGAGGACTCCCCCTATGGAGTCCGCACCATAGGGGCACTCCTCGGGTCGCTCGACGGGTGGTTAGACAGGCGTCACGGGAAGGTGACATTTAGGGTTACGCAGGTAATGACCGGGCATGGATGCTTCGGTCATTACCTGCACAAGATCGGGAGAGAGGGGAGCCCCACATGCCACGAGTGTGGGGCAGAGGATGATACGGCCCAGCACACGCTGGAGAGCTGTGTTCGCTGGGCCGTGGAGCGTCGCACATTAGCGATAAACATAGGGACGGTTGATCTCTCGCTGTCCAGCATCGTGGCGGCCATGCTGCGCAGCGAGAGATGCTGGGAGGCAGTGGCCTCCTTCTGCGAAACAATCATCTCGCAGAAGGAGGCCTCGGAGAGGGAGCGCGAAGAAAGGGAAGATGCGCTCCCACTCCGGCGCAGACGGAGGGGTAGAGGACGCGCGCGGTTTGCAGCCGCTGGTCGCGTCCTCCCCCAGTAGGGCCGGTGGATTGGGGATCCACACGGCACGGCCCTACACGTCTGGGGGGAGGGTCACGCGTCGCTGACCTTCCCCTCCTTGGCGCGGGTGTCCTGGCACAATTGAGCCAGGACTGCCGGGGGGCGTCGCGGTAGAAATGCTTGCGACCCCGTGGCGCCCCCCCTTAACGGCAGAAGCGGGTGACGCCGGTGTGTTTTTAGTGGGTATGCTCCTCCCCTCCCTCTGGTTAGCAGAGGGGGTTACGGGGGGAGAGAGTCCCACATAACCCCCATAAGTCCCTCCCCGGGCCGGGGGTATGCGTAATGAAAAAAAAAAAAAAAAAAAAAAAAAAAAAAAAAAAAAAAAAGGTTAGGTTAGGTTAGGTTAGGTTAGGTTAGGTTAGGTTAGGTTAGGTTAGGTTAGGTTAGGTTAGGTTAGGTTAGGTTAGGTTAGGTTAGGTTAGGTTAGGTTAGGTTAGGTTAGGTTAGGTTAGGTTAGGTTAGGTTAGGTTAGGTTAGGTTAGGTTAGGTTAGGTTAGGTTAGGTTAGGTTAGGTTAGGTTAGGTTAGGTTAGGTTAGGTTAGGTTAGGTTAGGTTAGGTTAGGTTAGGTTAGGTTAGGTTAGGTTAGGTTAGGTTAGGTTAGGTTAGGTTAGGTTAGGTTAGGTTAGGTTAGGTTAGGTTAGGTTAGGTTAGGTTAGGTTAGGTTAGGTTAGGTTAGGTTAGGTTAGGTTAGGTTAGGTTAGGTTAGGTTAGGTTAGGTTAGGTTAGGTTAGGTTAGGTTAGGTTAGGTTAGGTTAGGTTAGGTTAGGTTAGGTTAGGTTAGGTTAGGTTAGGTTAGGTTAGGTTAGGTTAGGTTAGGTTAGGTTAGGTTAGGTTAGGTTAGGTTAGGTTAGGTTAGGTTAGGTTAGGTTAGGTTAGGTTAGGTTAGGTTAGGTTAGGTTAGGTTAGGTTAGGTTAGGTTAGGTTAGGTTAGGTTAGGTTAGGTTAGGTTAGGTTAGGTTAGGTTAGGTTAGGTTAGGTTAGGTTAGGTTAGGTTAGGTTAGGTTAGGTTAGGTTAGGTTAGGTTAGGTTAGGTTAGGTTAGGTTAGGTTAGGTTAGGTTAGGTTAGGTTAGGTTAGGTTAGGTTAGGTTAGGTTAGGTTAGGTTAGGTTAGGTTAGGTTAGGTTAGGTTAGGTTAGGTTAGGTTAGGTTAGGTTAGGTTAGGTTAGGTTAGGTTAGGTTAGGTTAGGTTAGGTTAGGTTAGGTTAGGTTAGGTTAGGTTAGGTTAGGTTAGGTTAGGTTAGGTTAGGTTAGGTTAGGTTAGGTTAGGTTAGGTTAGGTTAGGTTAGGTTAGGTTAGGTTAGGTTAGGTTAGGTTAGGTTAGGTTAGGTTAGGTTAGGTTAGGTTAGGTTAGGTTAGGTTAGGTTAGGTTAGGTTAGGTTAGGTTAGGTTAGGTTAGGTTAGGTTAGGTTAGGTTAGGTTAGGTTAGGTTAGGTTAGGTTAGGTTAGGTTAGGTTAGGTTAGGTTAGGTTAGGTTAGGTTAGGTTAGGTTAGGTTAGGTTAGGTTAGGTTAGGTTAGGTTAGGTTAGGTTAGGTTAGGTTAGGTTAGGTTAGGTTAGGTTAGGTTAGGTTAGGTTAGGTTAGGTTAGGTTAGGTTAGGTTTTTTTTTTTTTTTTTTTTTTTTTTTTTTTTTTTTTTTTTTTTTTTTTTTTTTTTTTTTTTTTTTTTTCTTTCTTGTTCCCCTGAATGAGACAGGGTCTTTGTTTGCTGTTCACTTTCATTCCAGTTCTGTCTTTTATGCCTCTCGCACTTTCATTCTTCATACGGTTCTTTCTTTCATTCATCATCTTTTGTTCTTACTCGTGGTTGGGATTACCACCTATTACCACCTATTACTAATTTACAGTACAATTACACAGTACACGTTTCATAGGATAATGGGGGCTGGGATTTCTTTATTTTGTGGAACTCAGTTTCGTTCTTTATTGTACAATTTTGCTTATACCTAATTATTTTATTTACAAACGTTTCTTAAGTCTATGGGTTTTTAGTCCTTTATACTTATTGCTATTACAATTTTTCCTTTTTCGTGATTTTTACACTGACGACATATAGTATCTATATGTACTAGTGTTCTTATTATCTACTTATTTCTATTCGCTACTTTAATTGCTACATTTTTACAGTACTTTATAAATTTATCTCTTATGTTTTTGTTTCTTAAAATGTCCCATAGGTTCTCCTTGCATATATTTATATCTATCTCCATTTCTATGTTGTATCTATCTTTGCCGTATACTGGACATGCAGTAACAATATGTAGGGCACTCTCCTCCACACTTGGGTCGCACACGCACGCCGGGCTCTCCTTGCACTTGAAACGATGCAAGTACTCGGAGAACCCGCCGTGTCCCGTCAACACCTGTACTATGACGTGGTCTAATTTTAATTTTCTGATGACGTTGTACGCTTGTGGGGCGTCCGGGAAGAAGGCCTTTGTGGTAGAGGCTGTGTCGCCATCTTTGTAGCGCCGGTTCCATTCGTCAATCGATTCCAGACGGATCTGTCGCTTGACGAATGAAAGCGGGCATCGGTCGTAATTAGGTCGAGTTTTCAGTTTTAACGCGGCATCTTTGGCGAGAACGTCCGCTCTCTCGTTTCCCTCCAGCCCCGCATGTGCTTTTATCCAAAATAATTTAATTATTTTGTTGCATTCTTGACTCTTTCGAATGTTTTCTCTTATTTGCACTGCCAGGGGATGGAGGGATGCGCCATTTACCGTGACTTCAAGAGCGGATCTCGAGTCACAATAGATGTGACAGACGTTCTCGCCAGTTTGTAGGGCCTGTTTCGTGGCCTCCAACAGGGCCATCAACTCGGCCTGGTAGACCGTGCAGGAATGGTCGAGCTTCAGCTTCTTGGTCTTGGTCTCCGTGTCGTTTTTCCATATAGAAACTGCTGCTCCGACTTTCCCTTGGATCTTACTGCCATCGGTGAAGATTTTGAGACCCGGGTTGTCATACTCGGCCATCTGTGCACGATCCTCCAGGCATATGAATTTAAGTCCCAATTGCTTTGCCGGATGTGGCATGTCTGTAAATAGAACCGGCCTTTCCATATCCCGGTCCACCACTGCCTCCCGGGTACAGCCTTTCTTTACATAGTAAAGTGAGGCTGCTTCGCGGACTCTGATGTCCAGCGGAAGCAGTCCCGCGAGTAGTAGGGCCGAGTTAAGGGAGACCGTTCTATATGCCTTAACTATCTTTTGTACAAAGCCTCTCTGAACCGCGTTAAGCTGCTTGCGTATGCCCAGTTTATTAGACGCCGATGCCCATGCGCTCGATGCGTACATTATCACAGGCTCCACCACCGCAGTGTATATGGTCCTGATCACCTCGGGATTTAGCCCCCAGTGGATTTTCGCTGTTCTCGCTAGCTGTTTATAGAGGCCTAAGGCCTTGCGACACACATTTGCTACGTGTGTATTAAATGTAAGCTTTTCATCCACTGTGAGCCCCAGAATCTTAATCTCCCGAGACAGTTCAATGTCCACCCCTCCCATGTTCAGAAGTGGAGAGTCATACTTCAGTTTATTTGTTATGACCATTGCCTTGGTCTTGTGCGGCGCGAATTTAAGCTTGTTTCTGACTCCCCACTCCTGGACATGCGCTAGAGTCGCGTTTGCCCGCCTCTGGATCTCCAGGGCCGTGGCTCCCGAGAAAATCAGGACCACATCGTCCGCAAACGCCTGACAGTAATCACCCCTGTCTTCCAGTTCTTTCAGCAGCGGATCTAGCAACAGGTTCCAGAAAGTTGGTCCCCCAATTGACCCCTGCACACAGCCCTTCGTCGTTTGTCTGGCACACTCAGCTCCCGCGTACCTCACCTTTACCTTTCTGTTGGACAGGTAGTCGTCCACTAGACGTCTCAGGTTTGCGGGGCATCGGGTCTCTGCCAGTCGACATTGAATGGCTGGCCACCAGGCGCTGTCGAAGGCCCCCTCTATGTCAAGCGATACAATGGTAACTATCTTTTTGGCTTTTAGCTCAGTTTTTATTTGTTCCAACATGGCATAGAGGGAGTCTTCGGTACTGCGCTGCGGCGTGAAGCCAAACTGAAGTCGGCTCGCGTCCGGGAGGATGTGCCATCTTATCCTCCGTACCATCATCTTTTCGAGGATTTTTCCCAGAACAGGCAGGAGGCCAATTGGCCTATAAGATTTGGGATGAGTGTAGTCTTCCTTTCCCTGTTTGCGAAGAACCACCACTGCTGCCTCCTTCCAAGCAGTGGGAAAGTGGTAGAGACTCAAGCACTTATTCATAAGTGCCAAGAATGTGTCCGGGTACAGGGTAATAGCCGCCTTGCATATATCGGCTGTGAGGCCGTCTGGTCCGGGTGCCTTCTTGGGATTGAAGCTCGACGCCGCCCACCGCAGTTCCTCCGCTGTAAAGGGGGGGTCGCATTCTTCAGAATGCGTCCACTCGTTTACCGTTTTTGCTGATGTTCTGACCTGCATATGGTAGTCGTTATCCTGCAGTGAGTTATCTTGTGGGAAGAATGTGTCCGTCAGCAGCCGAGCCGAGTCCTCGTTCCCAAGGGCTTTCCCGTCTTGGACGAGTGGCAAGTCTTCTTCTCTTCTTGTTGTGCGTCCTATCACCCTGTATATTCCGTCCCACATACTCTCGCGATCCTGCTTTTCACAGAAGCTCTTCCAACTGGTGGTCTGCGCCCGCTTTACCTCCAGTTCATACAACTCCTTAGCCCGAAGGTACTGCTCCACTACCCATGCTCGACGTATTGGCGCTGCGCATCGGATTCTGCGCCGTTTTGTGGCAACTTCTCCCTTCATTTTGGCGAGTTCCTCGGTCCACCAAGGGAATTCTGCTTTTGTACCGTTTTTCACTTTGGGTATTGACTCTTGGCACGCTTTTTGGATTTGTTCTGTAATTTCAACTGTTTTGCTGTCTAAAGTTTCTGCGTCTATTATTTTATCTATTTCTGTTTTATTAATATTTTGTTCGTTGCAAAATTGTGTCAGTTTCTCAAGAAACTGACCCCAATTTGCTTTTTTACTATTGTAAATTCGCGTACTTCGTTTAATGTCAATACCCTCAGCTTTCTCGAGGTTTACTTCAAACAGGATTGCCTTGTGGTCCGAGCCGGTCATCTCTCCGTCTACTCTCCAGTTGTCCACTTGTCCTAGCATGTCCATGGAGCAGGTTGTTACGTCGACACAGCTGGTTAACCGCCTTCCTCCCCTGATTGTGTCGAAGGTGGGCTCAGACCCCCGGTTTAGAATCTGCATTTCCTGTTCCTCGATGAAGCCCGCAAAGATTTCCCCCCTGTGATCCACTCTCTCGCTTCCCCACCACGTGCTCCATGCGTTCACATCCCCGCCCAGCAGAACTCTCCTCGTTCCCAGTTCCCTCATAACCTTCCCCATCCATTCGATGTACGGCTCCATCTCTTTGTCCCCCTCCAGATAGACCGATATCACGCCTATCTCCCAAGCTCCGGTTCTTAATTTTGCGACCGCGATGTTGTGGGTCGTCAGTGTTGGGCATTGGGTGACGTCGATCTTATCGTCCAGGACAACAATGGCAGCTTTGTTCACTGATGTTGTAGTTGGACTGCACTGAACTATTCTCGTGCCTGTATAGTTTTTCATGCGTCCCGTGCTCCCGATGTATGGTTCTTGGACCATTGCGAAAGATATTTTCCTCCTCTCCGCTTCGATTATGAGCTCCGCTGTAGAGAGTTCACTCCTTTGGAGGTTTGCCTGGACCACCCTGTACTTACCGTTGGAAGGGTTGCTGACTGTTTCACTGATGTCGCCTGAGACTACCTTAGCAATAGGCCACTGCGGACCTCGCTATAGCGTCCCACCTTTGCCTTACTGGGCACTCCGGGTCAAATGCATTGTGGTTTACCTGCTCTAGTTTTGCCTTTTTGCAGTTGCAACAAGTGGATGGCACTTCCGCAAGCCAGTCCGCACACTCGGTTTTCATGTGTGGACCTCCGCAGTGGCTGCATACGTCGACCTGGTCCTGGCACTGTCGCTTTCCATGCCCGTACCCCAGACAGCGCGAGCACTGTACTAAGGGTGACTGATCCTCCACGCGAACCTTTTGTATGTCCACGTATACAGCCCCTGCTTCGGTCAGACGGCCCCAGATGGACGGCGAGACTTTCATTACCACATGTGCGGTGAGTGGGTTCCTTGCTCTTTTCCGGTACCTGATCTCCATTCGATCTTGATCTCCACTCACATCCCTTAAAAGGTGTTGATTTTGGGCTCTTATGGCCCCTATTATGTCCTCATCTGTGTGACATTGGAGGACCCCACGAAGGATTATGAGTGGGTCTTTATTCTGCACTGGTTCCACCTGTAGTTGTCCCCCTGCTTTTATGATCCTTTCTTTGACCTTTCCGACTTCCTCCTGTGTCCTACATCCCACTATAACCTTTCTATCTCTTGCCTTCCTAATCTTGTCTATTTGTACTCCTTCTTCCTTCGCCTTCACCGCTTTCCTTATCTGGTCCAGCACTTGCTCCCCTGTTTGTGTTTCGTCCGTTGATGATACTACTACGGAGTGCATGGCCGTTGCCTTCAGTGGCATGCCCCTGGATGGGCCGGCCGTGACACTCGCGTAGGTTCCCTTGTAGTTTTCCATTTTTTCCTGCTGCCTCTCTACTGCTTCTTTTAGTCTTGACAGTTCGTCTTTGTTCTGTCTAAGCAGCATTCCATGCTCTTCTATTATTCTTTGTGTGTTTGCTTCTATGTTTGTCAGCGTCTGGTCATTGGCCGTGCCGTTATTGACCGTGAAGGTTGAGTCCATGTCAGTGTCTGTATTTTTTGACTTCGTGGCTTTGGTTTTGTCGCCGGTCTCGGGTTTGGATCTTTGAGCCATCTCCGACTCCTTCACTAGCTGGTAAAGTCTTTCCAGTGCTGACATTACTGCATTTTTTATTTCGCCCTTTGTGTTTCGGGACGCGGAGATATTTAGTTTCCCAGACTCCAAGCAGGCCCTGGCTTCCGTAAGCCGGTCTCTGTATTGTTTCTTCTTGGGGCTCCGGCTGTCCGACGATCCCCCAAGTGCTGCTTTGGATGTTCCATCTTGCGACGGGGTCAGTGTCACTTTTGTTTTAGTATGCGCAGGACCTGCCTGCGTTGTCGGTATCTTTGGCAGCTCGGTGGCTGACGTCTCTTGCGTGACGTTTTCTTTGAGAGGCGCTTCTGGGTCCCCTGCAGTCAGTGGGGGAGTTATCTCGCTGGGAATCTGTTCTTGCATGCCTGCCTCCCATTTCCCTATACTCCGTCTGACTGCGTTTGACTCTCGATTTTCCCCTGTCTCATCACGTGCTTGGGTTCTGTCGCTCCCGGACATCTTTACTGGTGTTCGAATCCCAAACATGTTTTACGCTTATCACTAAGACGCTGAATACAGCGTTTATAAAGTAAAATTTAAAACTCTGAGGTAGAGTCGATAAATTCAGTCTATTGTGTCACCTCTGTAAAGAGGAGGTGACGCCCGTTCTAACGACGTGTCGCACGCCTCTGTCAGTTTCTCCGTTTAGGAGCTATGAGGGTTCAAAGATGACTTTGACAGCTGTCAAATATCCAAAATGGCTGCCGTTTATTTTAGAACCCTCGTAACTCAGGCCCCCGTTGTCGTAGGAGAGCGAGAGTAGATTTGTTGCACTGGGGCTGAACTCCTTTACGTGACCTGCGCAAGATCTCGGTCGAAAATTTTTGGGGCTCTGAAAGCCCTCCAAGTAGTTTAGTCTGGTTACACAAGTCACGCCGAGTCCAATGACGTGTCGCACTTTCTCCTGCGGCTTCTGGTTCCCGAGCTATGGCCTCCCGAAGTTTCACTTTGACAGTTGTGAACTGTCAAAGTCAAACTTCAAACGCAGATTTCTCGTAAACCAGGAGTCTCAGAATGACCGGACTTTTTCCTGGGTGGTCAGGGTTTCCTTCTGGACGGGACAGTGCAGCTTGTTTTAGATTTTATTTTTCCGGAAAATTTTCCAAAAATTTTTCAATTTTCAGTGATTTGACTTGTCCAGTCGTTCCGGCACCCCTAACTCCCCCTGGAAGAGCCCAAAGACGGCCCCAATTGGCCCAGTGGGGGCTGAGATACGGGGATCTCAAAAATCCAATATGGCGTCCGCGCCAAACTTAAATCTAGGATTGCGGGACAACCGCTGGTCGTAGCGAGTCCGGATTTTCTTCTAGGGTCAAAAAGCGAACCCTAGGAATCCAATTCTGGTGCTTCCGAGCGTGCGAGTTTCGCGGGTGTCAAAGGCCCGGCGGGATACTGGGACGGACCTGCCGACCTCCCCTGAGAAAACCCCACGTCTCTACGACTTTCCTAGGCCGAGTTCCGACGGTCGGAACAGGTATTGAGGAGTTTAGCTGGTTTCCGAGGTGACCAGGATCGATGGAACTCTGCTATTTTTAATGCTAATGACCTGGGAGAAATTTCCAGGTGTTGTACGGGGTTAGACGCCGGGTGTGCGGACCCGGTTTGAATTTTTATCCACACGGTAATAATAATAATGAAAGAAAACAAAGAAATGGTCACAGTTTGGTCAATTTAGAGGCTAGAACTATGGGACAAAAAACAATGGGATCAGAAATTTACAATCTTAAATACTATGGTAAATCTTAATATCTAGCGGTGTTATTTCCCGTAGCACGTGGTCTTCAAAAAATTTCAAAAATTTATTTCTCCTAAACTATGCGTGTCGCGCAGCTAGTTTTTGCAGGGACTTTAGCTTATGTCTAGTTCTTTAATACACGAAAATAAAATGTACACGTTCTCGATCTTGTTTCCAAGATATAAATGTTCAAAGTTTCACAAAAAGTTCAAAATGCTATATAAGTGGCGAAACTTAACTTATTTGCCTTCCGGAAGTTGCTGCTGGTTTGTGAGGTGGTCCCCTTGCAGATGCCGTCGTCGAAAAGAGCCGCACTTAGCTGGATCGGTGACCTCGTGGCCACGTGGTTTCTGGTTTTTCGGTGATAGCTCCTCAGCCCGTGGACGGAAAAATCCGATGAAAAGCGAGCTGTATAGAGCTCGCTAGGGCGCATCCAACGACGTATAGCACGTATGGGGTTACAGCGGTAAATCTCGCTGCGTTTCACTTCAAAGGTTGTATTAACCTCACTTTTTCACTTTTTCCGTGGTTTTTTGTTTGCACTTGCACTTCCGACACTTTTAAACGTCACTATCGTATAGAGGGCACTGATACGCGTCTTTTGATGTATCGCACACTGAAATCGGACTTAAAAATCCTATTTTTGTGATTTTTCGAGCGCGGAGCGTTGTATTTTCGTGGCGCTTTCGATGGCGGGTGAAGCGCTTTTCGAGCGCGGAGCGTTGTATTTTCGTGGCGCTTTCGATGGCGGGTGAAGCGCGACTGGTTAGGTTAGGTTAGGTTAGGTTAGGTTAGGTTAGGTTAGGTTAGGTTAGGTTAGGTTAGGTTAGGTTAGGTTAGGTTAGGTTAGGTTAGGTTAGGTTAGGTTAGGTTAGGTTAGGTTAGGTTAGGTTAGGTTAGGTTAGGTTAGGTTAGGTTAGGTTAGGTTAGGTTAGGTTAGGTTAGGTTAGGTTAGGTTAGGTTAGGTTAGGTTAGGTTAGGTTAGGTTAGGTTAGGTTAGGTTAGGTTAGGTTAGGTTAGGTTAGGTTAGGTTAGGTTAGGTTAGGTTAGGTTAGGTTAGGTTAGGTTAGGTTAGGTTAGGTTAGGTTAGGTTAGGTTAGGTTAGGTTAGGTTAGGTTAGGTTAGGTTAGGTTAGGTTAGGTTAGGTTAGGTTAGGTTAGGTTAGGTTAGGTTAGGTTAGGTTAGGTTAGGTTAGGTTAGGTTAGGTTAGGTTAGGTTAGGTTAGGTTAGGTTAGGTTAGGTTAGGTTAGGTTAGGTTAGGTTAGGTTAGGTTAGGTTAGGTTAGGTTAGGTTAGGTTAGGTTAGGTTAGGTTAGGTTAGGTTAGGTTAGGTTAGGTTAGGTTAGGTTAGGTTAGGTTAGGTTAGGTTAGGTTAGGTTAGGTTAGGTTAGGTTAGGTTAGGTTAGGTTAGGTTAGGTTAGGTTAGGTTAGGTTAGGTTAGGTTAGGTTAGGTTAGGTTAGGTTAGGTTAGGTTAGGTTAGGTTAGGTTAGGTTAGGTTAGGTTAGGTTAGGTTAGGTTAGGTTAGGTTAGGTTAGGTTAGGTTAGGTTAGGTTAGGTTAGGTTAGGTTAGGTTAGGTTAGGTTAGGTTAGGTTAGGTTAGGTTAGGTTAGGTTAGGTTAGGTTAGGTTAGGTTAGGTTAGGTTAGGTTAGGTTAGGTTAGGTTAGGTTAGGTTAGGTTAGGTTAGGTTAGGTTAGGTTAGGTTAGGTTAGGTTAGGTTAGGTTAGGTTAGGTTAGGTTAGGTTAGGTTAGGTTAGGTTAGGTTAGGTTAGGTTAGGTTAGGTTAGGTTAGGTTAGGTTAGGTTAGGTTAGGTTAGGTTAGGTTAGGTTAGGTTAGGTTAGGTTAGGTTAGGTTAGGTTAGGTTAGGTTAGGTTAGGTTAGGTTAGGTTAGGTTAGGTTAGGTTAGGTTAGGTTAGGTTAGGTTAGGTTAGGTTAGGTTAGGTTAGGTTAGGTTAGGTTAGGTTAGGTTAGGTTAGGTTAGGTTAGGTTAGGTTAGGTTAGGTTAGGTTAGGTTAGGTTAGGTTAGGTTAGGTTAGGTTAGGTTAGGTTAGGTTAGGTTAGGTTAGGTTAGGTTAGGTTAGGTTAGGTTAGGTTAGGTTAGGTTAGGTTAGGTTAGGTTAGGTTAGGTTAGGTTAGGTTAGGTTAGGTTAGGTTAGGTTAGGTTAGGTTAGGTTAGGTTAGGTTAGGTTAGGTTAGGTTAGGTTAGGTTAGGTTAGGTTAGGTTAGGTTAGGTTAGGTTAGGTTAGGTTAGGTTAGGTTAGGTTAGGTTAGGTTAGGTTAGGTTAGGTTAGGTTAGGTTAGGTTAGGTTAGGTTAGGTTAGGTTAGGTTAGGTTAGGTTAGGTTAGGTTAGGTTAGGTTAGGTTAGGTTAGGTTAGGTTAGGTTAGGTTAGGTTAGGTTAGGTTAGGTTAGGTTAGGTTAGGTTAGGTTAGGTTAGGTTAGGTTAGGTTAGGTTAGGTTAGGTTAGGTTAGGTTAGGTTAGGTTAGGTTAGGTTAGGTTAGGTTAGGTTAGGTTAGGTTAGGTTAGGTTAGGTTAGGTTAGGTTAGGTTAGGTTAGGTTAGGTTAGGTTAGGTTAGGTTAGGTTAGGTTAGGTTAGGTTAGGTTAGGTTAGGTTAGGTTAGGTTAGGTTAGGTTAGGTTAGGTTAGGTTAGGTTAGGTTAGGTTAGGTTAGGTTAGGTTAGGTTAGGTTAGGTTAGGTTAGGTTAGGTTAGGTTAGGTTAGGTTAGGTTAGGTTAGGTTAGGTTAGGTTAGGTTAGGTTAGGTTAGGTTAGGTTAGGTTAGGTTAGGTTAGGTTAGGTTAGGTTAGGTTAGGTTAGGTTAGGTTAGGTTAGGTTAGGTTAGGTTAGGTTAGGTTAGGTTAGGTTAGGTTAGGTTAGGTTAGGTTAGGTTAGGTTAGGTTAGGTTAGGTTAGGTTAGGTTAGGTTAGGTTAGGTTAGGTTAGGTTAGGTTAGGTTAGGTTAGGTTAGGTTAGGTTAGGTTAGGTTAGGTTAGGTTAGGTTAGGTTAGGTTAGGTTAGGTTAGGTTAGGTTAGGTTAGGTTAGGTTAGGTTAGGTTAGGTTAGGTTAGGTTAGGTTAGGTTAGGTTAGGTTAGGTTAGGTTAGGTTAGGTTAGGTTAGGTTAGGTTAGGTTAGGTTAGGTTAGGTTAGGTTAGGTTAGGTTAGGTTAGGTTAGGTTAGGTTAGGTTAGGTTAGGTTAGGTTAGGTTAGGTTAGGTTAGGTTAGGTTAGGTTAGGTTAGGTTAGGTTAGGTTAGGTTAGGTTAGGTTAGGTTAGGTTAGGTTAGGTTAGGTTAGGTTAGGTTAGGTTAGGTTAGGTTAGGTTAGGTTAGGTTAGGTTAGGTTAGGTTAGGTTAGGTTAGGTTAGGTTAGGTTAGGTTAGGTTAGGTTAGGTTAGGTTAGGTTAGGTTAGGTTAGGTTAGGTTAGGTTAGGTTAGGTTAGGTTAGGTTAGGTTAGGTTAGGTTAGGTTAGGTTAGGTTAGGTTAGGTTAGGTTAGGTTAGGTTAGGTTAGGTTAGGTTAGGTTAGGTTAGGTTAGGTTAGGTTAGGTTAGGTTAGGTTAGGTTAGGTTAGGTTAGGTTAGGTTAGGTTAGGTTAGGTTAGGTTAGGTTAGGTTAGGTTAGGTTAGGTTAGGTTAGGTTAGGTTAGGTTAGGTTAGGTTAGGTTAGGTTAGGTTAGGTTAGGTTAGGTTAGGTTAGGTTAGGTTAGGTTAGGTTAGGTTAGGTTAGGTTAGGTTAGGTTAGGTTAGGTTAGGTTAGGTTAGGTTAGGTTAGGTTAGGTTAGGTTAGGTTAGGTTAGGTTAGGTTAGGTTAGGTTAGGTTAGGTTAGGTTAGGTTAGGTTAGGTTAGGTTAGGTTAGGTTAGGTTAGGTTAGGTTAGGTTAGGTTAGGTTAGGTTAGGTTAGGTTAGGTTAGGTTAGGTTAGGTTAGGTTAGGTTAGGTTAGGTTAGGTTAGGTTAGGTTAGGTTAGGTTAGGTTAGGTTAGGTTAGGTTAGGTTAGGTTAGGTTAGGTTAGGTTAGGTTAGGTTAGGTTAGGTTAGGTTAGGTTAGGTTAGGTTAGGTTAGGTTAGGTTAGGTTAGGTTAGGTTAGGTTAGGTTAGGTTAGGTTAGGTTAGGTTAGGTTAGGTTAGGTTAGGTTAGGTTAGGTTAGGTTAGGTTAGGTTAGGTTAGGTTAGGTTAGGTTAGGTTAGGTTAGGTTAGGTTAGGTTAGGTTAGGTTAGGTTAGGTTAGGTTAGGTTAGGTTAGGTTAGGTTAGGTTAGGTTAGGTTAGGTTAGGTTAGGTTAGGTTAGGTTAGGTTAGGTTAGGTTAGGTTAGGTTAGGTTAGGTTAGGTTAGGTTAGGTTAGGTTAGGTTAGGTTAGGTTAGGTTAGGTTAGGTTAGGTTAGGTTAGGTTAGGTTAGGTTAGGTTAGGTTAGGTTAGGTTAGGTTAGGTTAGGTTAGGTTAGGTTAGGTTAGGTTAGGTTAGGTTAGGTTAGGTTAGGTTAGGTTAGGTTAGGTTAGGTTAGGTTAGGTTAGGTTAGGTTAGGTTAGGTTAGGTTAGGTTAGGTTAGGTTAGGTTAGGTTAGGTTAGGTTAGGTTAGGTTAGGTTAGGTTAGGTTAGGTTAGGTTAGGTTAGGTTAGGTTAGGTTAGGTTAGGTTAGGTTAGGTTAGGTTAGGTTAGGTTAGGTTAGGTTAGGTTAGGTTAGGTTAGGTTAGGTTAGGTTAGGTTAGGTTAGGTTAGGTTAGGTTAGGTTAGGTTAGGTTAGGTTAGGTTAGGTTAGGTTAGGTTAGGTTAGGTTAGGTTAGGTTAGGTTAGGTTAGGTTAGGTTAGGTTAGGTTAGGTTAGGTTAGGTTAGGTTAGGTTAGGTTAGGTTAGGTTAGGTTAGGTTAGGTTAGGTTAGGTTAGGTTAGGTTAGGTTAGGTTAGGTTAGGTTAGGTTAGGTTAGGTTAGGTTAGGTTAGGTTAGGTTAGGTTAGGTTAGGTTAGGTTAGGTTAGGTTAGGTTAGGTTAGGTTAGGTTAGGTTAGGTTAGGTTAGGTTAGGTTAGGTTAGGTTAGGTTAGGTTAGGTTAGGTTAGGTTAGGTTAGGTTAGGTTAGGTTAGGTTAGGTTAGGTTAGGTTAGGTTAGGTTAGGTTAGGTTAGGTTAGGTTAGGTTAGGTTAGGTTAGGTTAGGTTAGGTTAGGTTAGGTTAGGTTAGGTTAGGTTAGGTTAGGTTAGGTTAGGTTAGGTTAGGTTAGGTTAGGTTAGGTTAGGTTAGGTTAGGTTAGGTTAGGTTAGGTTAGGTTAGGTTAGGTTAGGTTAGGTTAGGTTAGGTTAGGTTAGGTTAGGTTAGGTTAGGTTAGGTTAGGTTAGGTTAGGTTAGGTTAGGTTAGGTTAGGTTAGGTTAGGTTAGGTTAGGTTAGGTTAGGTTAGGTTAGGTTAGGTTAGGTTAGGTTAGGTTAGGTTAGGTTAGGTTAGGTTAGGTTAGGTTAGGTTAGGTTAGGTTAGGTTAGGTTAGGTTAGGTTAGGTTAGGTTAGGTTAGGTTAGGTTAGGTTAGGTTAGGTTAGGTTAGGTTAGGTTAGGTTAGGTTAGGTTAGGTTAGGTTAGGTTAGGTTAGGTTAGGTTAGGTTAGGTTAGGTTAGGTTAGGTTAGGTTAGGTTAGGTTAGGTTAGGTTAGGTTAGGTTAGGTTAGGTTAGGTTAGGTTAGGTTAGGTTAGGTTAGGTTAGGTTAGGTTAGGTTAGGTTAGGTTAGGTTAGGTTAGGTTAGGTTAGGTTAGGTTAGGTTAGGTTAGGTTAGGTTAGGTTAGGTTAGGTTAGGTTAGGTTAGGTTAGGTTAGGTTAGGTTAGGTTAGGTTAGGTTAGGTTAGGTTAGGTTAGGTTAGGTTAGGTTAGGTTAGGTTAGGTTAGGTTAGGTTAGGTTAGGTTAGGTTAGGTTAGGTTAGGTTAGGTTAGGTTAGGTTAGGTTAGGTTAGGTTAGGTTAGGTTAGGTTAGGTTAGGTTAGGTTAGGTTAGGTTAGGTTAGGTTAGGTTAGGTTAGGTTAGGTTAGGTTAGGTTAGGTTAGGTTAGGTTAGGTTAGGTTAGGTTAGGTTAGGTTAGGTTAGGTTAGGTTAGGTTAGGTTAGGTTAGGTTAGGTTAGGTTAGGTTAGGTTAGGTTAGGTTAGGTTAGGTTAGGTTAGGTTAGGTTAGGTTAGGTTAGGTTAGGTTAGGTTAGGTTAGGTTAGGTTAGGTTAGGTTAGGTTAGGTTAGGTTAGGTTAGGTTAGGTTAGGTTAGGTTAGGTTAGGTTAGGTTAGGTTAGGTTAGGTTAGGTTAGGTTAGGTTAGGTTAGGTTAGGTTAGGTTAGGTTAGGTTAGGTTAGGTTAGGTTAGGTTAGGTTAGGTTAGGTTAGGTTAGGTTAGGTTAGGTTAGGTTAGGTTAGGTTAGGTTAGGTTAGGTTAGGTTAGGTTAGGTTAGGTTAGGTTAGGTTAGGTTAGGTTAGGTTAGGTTAGGTTAGGTTAGGTTAGGTTAGGTTAGGTTAGGTTAGGTTAGGTTAGGTTAGGTTAGGTTAGGTTAGGTTAGGTTAGGTTAGGTTAGGTTAGGTTAGGTTAGGTTAGGTTAGGTTAGGTTAGGTTAGGTTAGGTTAGGTTAGGTTAGGTTAGGTTAGGTTAGGTTAGGTTAGGTTAGGTTAGGTTAGGTTAGGTTAGGTTAGGTTAGGTTAGGTTAGGTTAGGTTAGGTTAGGTTAGGTTAGGTTAGGTTAGGTTAGGTTAGGTTAGGTTAGGTTAGGTTAGGTTAGGTTAGGTTAGGTTAGGTTAGGTTAGGTTAGGTTAGGTTAGGTTAGGTTAGGTTAGGTTAGGTTAGGTTAGGTTAGGTTAGGTTAGGTTAGGTTAGGTTAGGTTAGGTTAGGTTAGGTTAGGTTAGGTTAGGTTAGGTTAGGTTAGGTTAGGTTAGGTTAGGTTAGGTTAGGTTAGGTTAGGTTAGGTTAGGTTAGGTTAGGTTAGGTTAGGTTAGGTTAGGTTAGGTTAGGTTAGGTTAGGTTAGGTTAGGTTAGGTTAGGTTAGGTTAGGTTAGGTTAGGTTAGGTTAGGTTAGGTTAGGTTAGGTTAGGTTAGGTTAGGTTAGGTTAGGTTAGGTTAGGTTAGGTTAGGTTAGGTTAGGTTAGGTTAGGTTAGGTTAGGTTAGGTTAGGTTAGGTTAGGTTAGGTTAGGTTAGGTTAGGTTAGGTTAGGTTAGGTTAGGTTAGGTTAGGTTAGGTTAGGTTAGGTTAGGTTAGGTTAGGTTAGGTTAGGTTAGGTTAGGTTAGGTTAGGTTAGGTTAGGTTAGGTTAGGTTAGGTTAGGTTAGGTTAGGTTAGGTTAGGTTAGGTTAGGTTAGGTTAGGTTAGGTTAGGTTAGGTTAGGTTAGGTTAGGTTAGGTTAGGTTAGGTTAGGTTAGGTTAGGTTAGGTTAGGTTAGGTTAGGTTAGGTTAGGTTAGGTTAGGTTAGGTTAGGTTAGGTTAGGTTAGGTTAGGTTAGGTTAGGTTAGGTTAGGTTAGGTTAGGTTAGGTTAGGTTAGGTTAGGTTAGGTTAGGTTAGGTTAGGTTAGGTTAGGTTAGGTTAGGTTAGGTTAGGTTAGGTTAGGTTAGGTTAGGTTAGGTTAGGTTAGGTTAGGTTAGGTTAGGTTAGGTTAGGTTAGGTTAGGTTAGGTTAGGTTAGGTTAGGTTAGGTTAGGTTAGGTTAGGTTAGGTTAGGTTAGGTTAGGTTAGGTTAGGTTAGGTTAGGTTAGGTTAGGTTAGGTTAGGTTAGGTTAGGTTAGGTTAGGTTAGGTTAGGTTAGGTTAGGTTAGGTTAGGTTAGGTTAGGTTAGGTTAGGTTAGGTTAGGTTAGGTTAGGTTAGGTTAGGTTAGGTTAGGTTAGGTTAGGTTAGGTTAGGTTAGGTTAGGTTAGGTTAGGTTAGGTTAGGTTAGGTTAGGTTAGGTTAGGTTAGGTTAGGTTAGGTTAGGTTAGGTTAGGTTAGGTTAGGTTAGGTTAGGTTAGGTTAGGTTAGGTTAGGTTAGGTTAGGTTAGGTTAGGTTAGGTTAGGTTAGGTTAGGTTAGGTTAGGTTAGGTTAGGTTAGGTTAGGTTAGGTTAGGTTAGGTTAGGTTAGGTTAGGTTAGGTTAGGTTAGGTTAGGTTAGGTTAGGTTAGGTTAGGTTAGGTTAGGTTAGGTTAGGTTAGGTTAGGTTAGGTTAGGTTAGGTTAGGTTAGGTTAGGTTAGGTTAGGTTAGGTTAGGTTAGGTTAGGTTAGGTTAGGTTAGGTTAGGTTAGGTTAGGTTAGGTTAGGTTAGGTTAGGTTAGGTTAGGTTAGGTTAGGTTAGGTTAGGTTAGGTTAGGTTAGGTTAGGTTAAGTCTATACTGCATACTCACCTATCTAATTAGGTTTTAGGTTAGGTTAGGTTTTAGGTTAGGTTAGGTTTTAGGTTAGGTTAGGTTTTAGGTTAGGTTAGGTTTTAGGTTAGGTTAGGTTTTAGGTTAGGTTAGGTTTTAGGTTAGGTTAGGTTTTAGGTTAGGTTAGGTTTTAGGTTAGGTTAGGTTTTAGGTTAGGTTAGGTTTTAGGTTAGGTTAGGTTTTAGGTTAGGTTAGGTTAGGTTAGGTTAGGTTAGGTTAGGTTAGGTTAGGTTAGGTTAGGTTAGGTTAGGTTAGGTTAGGTTAGGTTAGGTTAGGTTAGGTTAGGTTAGGTTAGGTTAGGTTAGGTTAGGTTAGGTTAGGTTAGGTTAGGTTAGGTTAGGTTAGGTTAGGTTAGGTTAGGTTAGGTTAGGTTAGGTTAGGTTAGGTTAGGTTAGGTTAGGTTAGGTTAGGTTAGGTTAGGTTAGGTTAGGTTAGGTTAGGTTAGGTTAGGTTAGGTTAGGTTAGGTTAGGTTAGGTTAGGTTAGGTTAGGTTAGGTTAGGTTAGGTTAGGTTAGGTTAGGTTAGGTTAGGTTAGGTTAGGTTAGGTTAGGTTAGGTTAGGTTAGGTTAGGTTAGGTTAGGTTAGGTTAGGTTAGGTTAGGTTAGGTTAGGTTAGGTTAGGTTAGGTTAGGTTAGGTTAGGTTAGGTTAGGTTAGGTTAGGTTAGGTTAGGTTAGGTTAGGTTAGGTTAGGTTAGGTTAGGTTAGGTTAGGTTAGGTTAGGTTAGGTTAGGTTAGGTTAGGTTAGGTTAGGTTAGGTTAGGTTAGGTTAGGTTAGGTTAGGTTAGGTTAGGTTAGGTTAGGTTAGGTTAGGTTAGGTTAGGTTAGGTTAGGTTAGGTTAGGTTAGGTTAGGTTAGGTTAGGTTAGGTTAGGTTAGGTTAGGTTAGGTTAGGTTAGGTTAGGTTAGGTTAGGTTAGGTTAGGTTAGGTTAGGTTAGGTTAGGTTAGGTTAGGTTAGGTTAGGTTAGGTTAGGTTAGGTTAGGTTAGGTTAGGTTAGGTTAGGTTAGGTTAGGTTAGGTTAGGTTAGGTTAGGTTAGGTTAGGTTAGGTTAGGTTAGGTTAGGTTAGGTTAGGTTAGGTTAGGTTAGGTTAGGTTAGGTTAGGTTAGGTTAGGTTAGGTTAGGTTAGGTTAGGTTAGGTTAGGTTAGGTTAGGTTAGGTTAGGTTAGGTTAGGTTAGGTTAGGTTAGGTTAGGTTAGGTTAGGTTAGGTTAGGTTAGGTTAGGTTAGGTTAGGTTAGGTTAGGTTAGGTTAGGTTAGGTTAGGTTAGGTTAGGTTAGGTTAGGTTAGGTTAGGTTAGGTTAGGTTAGGTTAGGTTAGGTTAGGTTAGGTTAGGTTAGGTTAGGTTAGGTTAGGTTAGGTTAGGTTAGGTTAGGTTAGGTTAGGTTAGGTTAGGTTAGGTTAGGTTAGGTTAGGTTAGGTTAGGTTAGGTTAGGTTAGGTTAGGTTAGGTTAGGTTAGGTTAGGTTAGGTTAGGTTAGGTTAGGTTAGGTTAGGTTAGGTTAGGTTAGGTTAGGTTAGGTTAGGTTAGGTTAGGTTAGGTTAGGTTAGGTTAGGTTAGGTTAGGTTAGGTTAGGTTAGGTTAGGTTAGGTTAGGTTAGGTTAGGTTAGGTTAGGTTAGGTTAGGTTAGGTTAGGTTAGGTTAGGTTAGGTTAGGTTAGGTTAGGTTAGGTTAGGTTAGGTTAGGTTAGGTTAGGTTAGGTTAGGTTAGGTTAGGTTAGGTTAGGTTAGGTTAGGTTAGGTTAGGTTAGGTTAGGTTAGGTTAGGTTAGGTTAGGTTAGGTTAGGTTAGGTTAGGTTAGGTTAGGTTAGGTTAGGTTAGGTTAGGTTAGGTTAGGTTAGGTTAGGTTAGGTTAGGTTAGGTTAGGTTAGGTTAGGTTAGGTTAGGTTAGGTTAGGTTAGGTTAGGTTAGGTTAGGTTAGGTTAGGTTAGGTTAGGTTAGGTTAGGTTAGGTTAGGTTAGGTTAGGTTAGGTTAGGTTAGGTTAGGTTAGGTTAGGTTAGGTTATAGGATCGTCCTTCGGTAGAATTGGCTCAAATTCAGAATATAAGGGTTTCTAAAGGGGATCTAAATTCTGGACCCCCCTTTAGGGGTGGGAATCCCCCCCCTTCTGGTAGCTGCCATACAAAAAAAAGTGTTTTTATTTTTTTTAAAAAAAAGTTACAACGCTATCTGGCTGGAACCAGCGTTGAACCTATTACTTTTTGATTCTCTAGAAACGGTTTTTTTTTTATCGAAATCGGATAATAAATAAAGATTTTAGACCTGGGTTAGATTTTTTGGCCATATAAAAAAGTCGTCAAAAAATTTTGAAAAAAATCATATCCATGAGTTTGCATTTCACTCGTGCACCTACTTCGTGGTGCCGACAGCCCAAAAATGAAGTCCATTTTTATCTATCTCTTACCGTTTCTGAGATAATGATTTTTAAAGTTCGGAAAAATTGCCTGTTGCTTTCATCAGGCGCTGAGTCTCAAAATGTATGGGGAAACTACCTTTCCGACTCGCGCTTGACCAAAATTTTTTTTTCTTTGTTTTGTTGTAATTTCTGTTTTATGATGAATTTGACAATGTGAATTGACATAATATTGTTTGTATGACAGTTTTTTGACAGTTTTTATTTTTTAATGAAAATGCATTTATTACGTAGAAATTGATGATATGACATACTTTATTTGACAGAAAGTGTCAAATTAGTAAATTTTGACAGTTTTTTGACATTGTTGAATTCGATGGTACAACTTACTATATGAGTGCTAAGATAGTCAAATCTGTCAAATTTCGTAAATTTGACAGTTTTTTGTCAATTTTTGTTTTTTATTGAAAATGCATTTATTAGTTGGAAATTGATGATATGACACACTTTATTTGACAGAAAGTGTCAAGTTAGTGAAATTTAAAAAAAACTGTCAGATTTTGACAAACGAGGTGTCGTTTTTAATTAATCTCGAATAACTCACACCAAAGGTGTGAATTGTTCAAAAATGACATTATTTTTGAGCTAACTCAAACCGATTAAAAGTTGTCTGTCAAACTGACAGATTTTGACAAACGAGGTGTCGTTTTCAGCAAATCTCGAATAACTCACACCCATAGGGTGTGAATTGCTCAAAAATGGCATTATTTTTGAGCTACCTCTTACCGTTTCTGAGATACTAGTAATTAAAAGCTAGACCTCTGGTAGGTGTCTTTACCATACACTTTGTTCCTAGATGTGAGGTCAGCTTATAGTAGTTTATATTCTTTCATGTTAAAATTCTGGCTAAGTTAAAAAGTCTATACTGCATACTCACCTATCTAATTAGGTTTTAGGTTAGGTTAGGTTTTAGGTTAGGTTAGGTTTTAGGTTAGGTTAGGTTTTAGGTTAGGTTAGGTTTTAGGTTAGGTTAGGTTTTAGGTTAGGTTAGGTTTTAGGTTAGGTTAGGTTTTAGGTTAGGTTAGGTTTTAGGTTAGGTTAGGTTTTAGGTTAGGTTAGGTTTTAGGTTAGGTTAGGTTTTAGGTTAGGTTAGGTTTTAGGTTAGGTTAGGTTTTAGGTTAGGTTAGGTTTTAGGTTAGGTTAGGTTTTAGGTTAGGTTAGGTTTTAGGTTAGGTTAGGTTTTAGGTTAGGTTAGGTTTTAGGTTAGGTTAGGTTTTAGGTTAGGTTAGGTTTTAGGTTAGGTTAGGTTTTAGGTTAGGTTAGGTTTTAGGTTAGGTTAGGTTTTAGGTTAGGTTAGGTTTTAGGTTAGGTTAGGTTTTAGGTTAGGTTAGGTTTTAGGTTAGGTTAGGTTTTAGGTTAGGTTAGGTTTTAGGTTAGGTTAGGTTTTAGGTTAGGTTAGGTTTTAGGTTAGGTTAGGTTTTAGGTTAGGTTAGGTTAGGTTAGGTTAGGTTAGGTTAGGTTAGGTTAGGTTAGGTTAGGTTAGGTTAGGTTAGGTTAGGTTAGGTTAGGTTAGGTTAGGTTAGGTTAGGTTAGGTTAGGTTAGGTTAGGTTAGGTTAGGTTAGGTTAGGTTAGGTTAGGTTAGGTTAGGTTAGGTTAGGTTAGGTTAGGTTAGGTTAGGTTAGGTTAGGTTAGGTTAGGTTAGGTTAGGTTAGGTTAGGTTAGGTTAGGTTAGGTTAGGTTAGGTTAGGTTAGGTTAGGTTAGGTTAGGTTAGGTTAGGTTAGGTTAGGTTAGGTTAGGTTAGGTTAGGTTAGGTTAGGTTAGGTTAGGTTAGGTTAGGTTAGGTTAGGTTAGGTTAGGTTAGGTTAGGTTAGGTTAGGTTAGGTTAGGTTAGGTTAGGTTAGGTTAGGTTAGGTTAGGTTAGGTTAGGTTAGGTTAGGTTAGGTTAGGTTAGGTTAGGTTAGGTTAGGTTAGGTTAGGTTAGGTTAGGTTAGGTTAGGTTAGGTTAGGTTAGGTTAGGTTAGGTTAGGTTAGGTTAGGTTAGGTTAGGTTAGGTTAGGTTAGGTTAGGTTAGGTTAGGTTAGGTTAGGTTAGGTTAGGTTAGGTTAGGTTAGGTTAGGTTAGGTTAGGTTAGGTTAGGTTAGGTTAGGTTAGGTTAGGTTAGGTTAGGTTAGGTTAGGTTAGGTTAGGTTAGGTTAGGTTAGGTTAGGTTAGGTTAGGTTAGGTTAGGTTAGGTTAGGTTAGGTTAGGTTAGGTTAGGTTAGGTTAGGTTAGGTTAGGTTAGGTTAGGTTAGGTTAGGTTAGGTTAGGTTAGGTTAGGTTAGGTTAGGTTAGGTTAGGTTAGGTTAGGTTAGGTTAGGTTAGGTTAGGTTAGGTTAGGTTAGGTTAGGTTAGGTTAGGTTAGGTTAGGTTAGGTTAGGTTAGGTTAGGTTAGGTTAGGTTAGGTTAGGTTAGGTTAGGTTAGGTTAGGTTAGGTTAGGTTAGGTTAGGTTAGGTTAGGTTAGGTTAGGTTAGGTTAGGTTAGGTTAGGTTAGGTTAGGTTAGGTTAGGTTAGGTTAGGTTAGGTTAGGTTAGGTTAGGTTAGGTTAGGTTAGGTTAGGTTAGGTTAGGTTAGGTTAGGTTAGGTTAGGTTAGGTTAGGTTAGGTTAGGTTAGGTTAGGTTAGGTTAGGTTAGGTTAGGTTAGGTTAGGTTAGGTTAGGTTAGGTTAGGTTAGGTTAGGTTAGGTTAGGTTAGGTTAGGTTAGGTTAGGTTAGGTTAGGTTAGGTTAGGTTAGGTTAGGTTAGGTTAGGTTAGGTTAGGTTAGGTTAGGTTAGGTTAGGTTAGGTTAGGTTAGGTTAGGTTAGGTTAGGTTAGGTTAGGTTAGGTTAGGTTAGGTTAGGTTAGGTTAGGTTAGGTTAGGTTAGGTTAGGTTAGGTTAGGTTAGGTTAGGTTAGGTTAGGTTAGGTTAGGTTAGGTTAGGTTAGGTTAGGTTAGGTTAGGTTAGGTTAGGTTAGGTTAGGTTAGGTTAGGTTAGGTTAGGTTAGGTTAGGTTAGGTTAGGTTAGGTTAGGTTAGGTTAGGTTAGGTTAGGTTAGGTTAGGTTAGGTTAGGTTAGGTTAGGTTAGGTTAGGTTAGGTTAGGTTAGGTTAGGTTAGGTTAGGTTAGGTTAGGTTAGGTTAGGTTAGGTTAGGTTAGGTTAGGTTAGGTTAGGTTAGGTTAGGTTAGGTTAGGTTAGGTTAGGTTAGGTTAGGTTAGGTTAGGTTAGGTTAGGTTAGGTTAGGTTAGGTTAGGTTAGGTTAGGTTAGGTTAGGTTAGGTTAGGTTAGGTTAGGTTAGGTTAGAAAAATTGCCTGTTGCTTTCATCAGGCGCTGAGTCTCAAAATGTATGGGGAAACTAAAATCCGACTCGCGCTTGACCAAAATTTTTTTTTCTTTGTTTTGTTGTAATTTCTGTTTTATGATGAATTTGACAATGTGAATTGACATAATATTGTTTGTATGACAGTTTTTTGACAGTTTTTATTTTTTAATGTAAATGCATTTATTACGTAGAAATTGATGATATGACATACTTTATTTGACAGAAAGTGTCAAATTAGTAAATTTTGACAGTTTTTTGACATTGTTGAATTCGATGGTACAACTTACTATATGAGTGCTAAGATAGTCAAATCTGTCAAATTTCGTAAATTTGACAGTTTTTTGACAATTTTTGTTTTTTATTGAAAAGGCATTTATTAGTTGGAAATTGATGATATGACACACTTTATTTGACAGAAAGTGTCAAGTTAGTGAAATTTAAAAAAAACTGTCAGATTTTGACAAACGAGGTGTCGTTTTTAATTAATCTCGAATAACTCACACCAAAGGTGTGAATTGTTCAAAAATGACATTATTTTTGAGCTAACTCAAACCGTTTAAAAGTTGTCTGTCAAACTGACAGATTTTGACAAACGAGGTGTCGTTTTCAGCAAATCTCGAATAACTCACACCCATAGGGTGTGAATTGCTCAAAAATGGCATTATTTTTGAGCTACCTCTTACCGTTTCTGAGATACTAGTAATTAAAAGCTAGACCTCTGGTAGGTGTCTTTACCATACACTTTGTTCCTAGATGTGAGGTCAGCTTATAGTAGTTTATATTCTTTCATGTTAAAATTCTGGCTAAGTTAAAAAGTCTATACTGCATACTCACCTATCTAATTAGGTTTTAGGTTAGGTTAGGTTTTAGGTTAGGTTAGGTTTTAGGTTAGGTTAGGTTTTAGGTTAGGTTAGGTTTTAGGTTAGGTTAGGTTTTAGGTTAGGTTAGGTTTTAGGTTAGGTTAGGTTTTAGGTTAGGTTAGGTTTTAGGTTAGGTTAGGTTTTAGGTTAGGTTAGGTTTTAGGTTAGGTTAGGTTTTAGGTTAGGTTAGGTTTTAGGTTAGGTTAGGTTAGGTTAGGTTAGGTTAGGTTAGGTTAGGTTAGGTTAGGTTAGGTTAGGTTAGGTTAGGTTAGGTTAGGTTAGGTTAGGTTAGGTTAGGTTAGGTTAGGTTAGGTTAGGTTAGGTTAGGTTAGGTTAGGTTAGGTTAGGTTAGGTTAGGTTAGGTTAGGTTAGGTTAGGTTAGGTTAGGTTAGGTTAGGTTAGGTTAGGTTAGGTTAGGTTAGGTTAGGTTAGGTTAGGTTAGGTTAGGTTAGGTTAGGTTAGGTTAGGTTAGGTTAGGTTAGGTTAGGTTAGGTTAGGTTAGGTTAGGTTAGGTTAGGTTAGGTTAGGTTAGGTTAGGTTAGGTTAGGTTAGGTTAGGTTAGGTTAGGTTAGGTTAGGTTAGGTTAGGTTAGGTTAGGTTAGGTTAGGTTAGGTTAGGTTAGGTTAGGTTAGGTTAGGTTAGGTTAGGTTAGGTTAGGTTAGGTTAGGTTAGGTTAGGTTAGGTTAGGTTAGGTTAGGTTAGGTTAGGTTAGGTTAGGTTAGGTTAGGTTAGGTTAGGTTAGGTTAGGTTAGGTTAGGTTAGGTTAGGTTAGGTTAGGTTAGGTTAGGTTAGGTTAGGTTAGGTTAGGTTAGGTTAGGTTAGGTTAGGTTAGGTTAGGTTAGGTTAGGTTAGGTTAGGTTAGGTTAGGTTAGGTTAGGTTAGGTTAGGTTAGGTTAGGTTAGGTTAGGTTAGGTTAGGTTAGGTTAGGTTAGGTTAGGTTAGGTTAGGTTAGGTTAGGTTAGGTTAGGTTAGGTTAGGTTAGGTTAGGTTAGGTTAGGTTAGGTTAGGTTAGGTTAGGTTAGGTTAGGTTAGGTTAGGTTAGGTTAGGTTAGGTTAGGTTAGGTTAGGTTAGGTTAGGTTAGGTTAGGTTAGGTTAGGTTAGGTTAGGTTAGGTTAGGTTAGGTTAGGTTAGGTTAGGTTAGGTTAGGTTAGGTTAGGTTAGGTTAGGTTAGGTTAGGTTAGGTTAGGTTAGGTTAGGTTAGGTTAGGTTAGGTTAGGTTAGGTTAGGTTAGGTTAGGTTAGGTTAGGTTAGGTTAGGTTAGGTTAGGTTAGGTTAGGTTAGGTTAGGTTAGGTTAGGTTAGGTTAGGTTAGGTTAGGTTAGGTTAGGTTAGGTTAGGTTAGGTTAGGTTAGGTTAGGTTAGGTTAGGTTAGGTTAGGTTAGGTTAGGTTAGGTTAGGTTAGGTTAGGTTAGGTTAGGTTAGGTTAGGTTAGGTTAGGTTAGGTTAGGTTAGGTTAGGTTAGGTTAGGTTAGGTTAGGTTAGGTTAGGTTAGGTTAGGTTAGGTTAGGTTAGGTTAGGTTAGGTTAGGTTAGGTTAGGTTAGGTTAGGTTAGGTTAGGTTAGGTTAGGTTAGGTTAGGTTAGGTTAGGTTAGGTTAGGTTAGGTTAGGTTAGGTTAGGTTAGGTTAGGTTAGGTTAGGTTAGGTTAGGTTAGGTTAGGTTAGGTTAGGTTAGGTTAGGTTAGGTTAGGTTAGGTTAGGTTAGGTTAGGTTAGGTTAGGTTAGGTTAGGTTAGGTTAGGTTAGGTTAGGTTAGGTTAGGTTAGGTTAGGTTAGGTTAGGTTAGGTTAGGTTAGGTTAGGTTAGGTTAGGTTAGGTTAGGTTAGGTTAGGTTAGGTTAGGTTAGGTTAGGTTAGGTTAGGTTAGGTTAGGTTAGGTTAGGTTAGGTTAGGTTAGGTTAGGTTAGGTTAGGTTAGGTTAGGTTAGGTTAGGTTAGGTTAGGTTAGGTTAGGTTAGGTTAGGTTAGGTTAGGTTAGGTTAGGTTAGGTTAGGTTAGGTTAGGTTAGGTTATAGGATCGTCCTTCGGTAGAATTGGCTCAAATTCAGAATATAAGGGTTTCTAAAGGGGATCTAAATTCTGGACCCCCCTTTAGGGGTGGGAATCCCCCCCCTTCTGGTAGCTGCCATACAAAAAAAAGTGTTTTTATTTTTTTTAAAAAAAAGTTACAACGCTATCTGGCTGGAACCAGCGTTGAACCTATTACTTTTTGATTCTCTAGAAACGGTTTTTTTTTTATCGAAATCGGATAATAAATAAAGATTTTAGACCTGGGTTAGATTTTTTGGCCATATAAAAAAGTCGTCAAAAAATTTTGAAAAAAATCATATCCATGAGTTTGCATTTCACTCGTGCACCTACTTCGTGGTGCCGACAGCCCAAAAATGAAGTCCATTTTTATCTATCTCTTACCGTTTCTGAGATAATGATTTTTAAAGTTCGGAAAAATTGCCTGTTGCTTTCATCAGGCGCTGAGTCTCAAAATGTATGGGGAAACTACCTTTCCGACTCGCGCTTGACCAAAATTTTTTTTTCTTTGTTTTGTTGTAATTTCTGTTTTATGATGAATTTGACAATGTGAATTGACATAATATTGTTTGTATGACAGTTTTTTGACAGTTTTTATTTTTTAATGAAAATGCATTTATTACGTAGAAATTGATGATATGACATACTTTATTTGACAGAAAGTGTCAAATTAGTAAATTTTGACAGTTTTTTGACATTGTTGAATTCGATGGTACAACTTACTATATGAGTGCTAAGATAGTCAAATCTGTCAAATTTCGTAAATTTGACAGTTTTTTGTCAATTTTTGTTTTTTATTGAAAATGCATTTATTAGTTGGAAATTGATGATATGACACACTTTATTTGACAGAAAGTGTCAAGTTAGTGAAATTTAAAAAAAACTGTCAGATTTTGACAAACGAGGTGTCGTTTTTAATTAATCTCGAATAACTCACACCAAAGGTGTGAATTGTTCAAAAATGACATTATTTTTGAGCTAACTCAAACCGATTAAAAGTTGTCTGTCAAACTGACAGATTTTGACAAACGAGGTGTCGTTTTCAGCAAATCTCGAATAACTCACACCCATAGGGTGTGAATTGCTCAAAAATGGCATTATTTTTGAGCTACCTCTTACCGTTTCTGAGATACTAGTAATTAAAAGCTAGACCTCTGGTAGGTGTCTTTACCATACACTTTGTTCCTAGATGTGAGGTCAGCTTATAGTAGTTTATATTCTTTCATGTTAAAATTCTGGCTAAGTTAAAAAGTCTATACTGCATACTCACCTATCTAATTAGGTTTTAGGTTAGGTTAGGTTTTAGGTTAGGTTAGGTTTTAGGTTAGGTTAGGTTTTAGGTTAGGTTAGGTTTTAGGTTAGGTTAGGTTTTAGGTTAGGTTAGGTTTTAGGTTAGGTTAGGTTTTAGGTTAGGTTAGGTTTTAGGTTAGGTTAGGTTTTAGGTTAGGTTAGGTTTTAGGTTAGGTTAGGTTTTAGGTTAGGTTAGGTTTTAGGTTAGGTTAGGTTTTAGGTTAGGTTAGGTTTTAGGTTAGGTTAGGTTTTAGGTTAGGTTAGGTTTTAGGTTAGGTTAGGTTTTAGGTTAGGTTAGGTTTTAGGTTAGGTTAGGTTTTAGGTTAGGTTAGGTTTTAGGTTAGGTTAGGTTTTAGGTTAGGTTAGGTTTTAGGTTAGGTTAGGTTTTAGGTTAGGTTAGGTTTTAGGTTAGGTTAGGTTTTAGGTTAGGTTAGGTTTTAGGTTAGGTTAGGTTTTAGGTTAGGTTAGGTTTTAGGTTAGGTTAGGTTTTAGGTTAGGTTAGGTTTTAGGTTAGGTTAGGTTTTAGGTTAGGTTAGGTTTTAGGTTAGGTTAGGTTTAGGTTAGGTTAGGTTAGGTTAGGTTAGGTTAGGTTAGGTTAGGTTAGGTTAGGTTAGGTTAGGTTAGGTTAGGTTAGGTTAGGTTAGGT
This sequence comes from Epiblema foenella, assembly GCA_963556455.1. Lineage (NCBI taxonomy): Eukaryota > Metazoa > Arthropoda > Insecta > Lepidoptera > Tortricidae > Epiblema > Epiblema foenella. The sequence continues at coordinate 38,101 of CAUVZM010000006.1, forward strand.
TAGGTTAGGTTAGGTTAGGTTAGGTTAGGTTAGGTTAGGTTAGGTTAGGTTAGGTTAGGTTAGGTTAGGTTAGGTTAGGTTAGGTTAGGTTAGGTTAGGTTAGGTTAGGTTAGGTTAGGTTAGGTTAGGTTAGGTTAGGTTAGGTTAGGTTAGGTTAGGTTAGGTTAGGTTAGGTTAGGTTAGGTTAGGTTAGGTTAGGTTAGGTTAGGTTAGGTTAGGTTAGGTTAGGTTAGGTTAGGTTAGGTTAGGTTAGGTTAGGTTAGGTTAGGTTAGGTTAGGTTAGGTTAGGTTAGGTTAGGTTAGGTTAGGTTAGGTTAGGTTAGGTTAGGTTAGGTTAGGTTAGGTTAGGTTAGGTTAGGTTAGGTTAGGTTAGGTTAGGTTAGGTTAGGTTAGGTTAGGTTAGGTTAGGTTAGGTTAGGTTAGGTTAGGTTAGGTTAGGTTAGGTTAGGTTAGGTTAGGTTAGGTTAGGTTAGGTTAGGTTAGGTTAGGTTAGGTTAGGTTAGGTTAGGTTAGGTTAGGTTAGGTTAGGTTAGGTTAGGTTAGGTTAGGTTAGGTTAGGTTAGGTTAGGTTAGGTTAGGTTAGGTTAGGTTAGGTTAGGTTAGGTTAGGTTAGGTTAGGTTAGGTTAGGTTAGGTTAGGTTAGGTTAGGTTAGGTTAGGTTAGGTTAGGTTAGGTTAGGTTAGGTTAGGTTAGGTTAGGTTAGGTTAGGTTAGGTTAGGTTAGGTTAGGTTAGGTTAGGTTAGGTTAGGTTAGGTTAGGTTAGGTTAGGTTAGGTTAGGTTAGGTTAGGTTAGGTTAGGTTAGGTTAGGTTAGGTTAGGTTAGGTTAGGTTAGGTTAGGTTAGGTTAGGTTAGGTTAGGTTAGGTTAGGTTAGGTTAGGTTAGGTTAGGTTAGGTTAGGTTAGGTTAGGTTAGGTTAGGTTAGGTTAGGTTAGGTTAGGTTAGGTTAGGTTAGGTTAGGTTAGGTTAGGTTAGGTTAGGTTAGGTTAGGTTAGGTTAGGTTAGGTTAGGTTAGGTTAGGTTAGGTTAGGTTAGGTTAGGTTAGGTTAGGTTAGGTTAGGTTAGGTTAGGTTAGGTTAGGTTAGGTTAGGTTAGGTTAGGTTAGGTTAGGTTAGGTTAGGTTAGGTTAGGTTAGGTTAGGTTAGGTTAGGTTAGGTTAGGTTAGGTTAGGTTAGGTTAGGTTAGGTTAGGTTAGGTTAGGTTAGGTTAGGTTAGGTTAGGTTAGGTTAGGTTAGGTTAGGTTAGGTTAGGTTAGGTTAGGTTAGGTTAGGTTAGGTTAGGTTAGGTTAGGTTAGGTTAGGTTAGGTTAGGTTAGGTTAGGTTAGGTTAGGTTAGGTTAGGTTAGGTTAGGTTAGGTTAGGTTAGGTTAGGTTAGGTTAGGTTAGGTTAGGTTAGGTTAGGTTAGGTTAGGTTAGGTTAGGTTAGGTTAGGTTAGGTTAGGTTAGGTTAGGTTAGGTTAGGTTAGGTTAGGTTAGGTTAGGTTAGGTTAGGTTAGGTTAGGTTAGGTTAGGTTAGGTTAGGTTAGGTTAGGTTAGGTTAGGTTAGGTTAGGTTAGGTTAGGTTAGGTTAGGTTAGGTTAGGTTAGGTTAGGTTAGGTTAGGTTAGGTTAGGTTAGGTTAGGTTAGGTTAGGTTAGGTTAGGTTAGGTTAGGTTAGGTTAGGTTAGGTTAGGTTAGGTTAGGTTAGGTTAGGTTAGGTTAGGTTAGGTTAGGTTAGGTTAGGTTAGGTTAGGTTAGGTTAGGTTAGGTTAGGTTAGGTTAGGTTAGGTTAGGTTAGGTTAGGTTAGGTTAGGTTAGGTTAGGTTAGGTTAGGTTAGGTTAGGTTAGGTTAGGTTAGGTTAGGTTAGGTTAGGTTAGGTTAGGTTAGGTTAGGTTAGGTTAGGTTAGGTTAGGTTAGGTTAGGTTAGGTTAGGTTAGGTTAGGTTAGGTTAGGTTAGGTTAGGTTAGGTTAGGTTAGGTTAGGTTAGGTTAGGTTAGGTTAGGTTAGGTTAGGTTAGGTTAGGTTAGGTTAGGTTAGGTTAGGTTAGGTTAGGTTAGGTTAGGTTAGGTTAGGTTAGGTTAGGTTAGGTTAGGTTAGGTTAGGTTAGGTTAGGTTAGGTTAGGTTAGGTTAGGTTAGGTTAGGTTAGGTTAGGTTAGGTTAGGTTAGGTTAGGTTAGGTTAGGTTAGGTTAGGTTAGGTTAGGTTAGGTTAGGTTAGGTTAGGTTAGGTTAGGTTAGGTTAGGTTAGGTTAGGTTAGGTTAGGTTAGGTTAGGTTAGGTTAGGTTAGGTTAGGTTAGGTTAGGTTAGGTTAGGTTAGGTTAGGTTAGGTTAGGTTAGGTTAGGTTAGGTTAGGTTAGGTTAGGTTAGGTTAGGTTAGGTTAGGTTAGGTTAGGTTAGGTTAGGTTAGGTTAGGTTAGGTTAGGTTAGGTTAGGTTAGGTTAGGTTAGGTTAGGTTAGGTTAGGTTAGGTTAGGTTAGGTTAGGTTAGGTTAGGTTAGGTTAGGTTAGGTTAGGTTAGGTTAGGTTAGGTTAGGTTAGGTTAGGTTAGGTTAGGTTAGGTTAGGTTAGGTTAGGTTAGGTTAGGTTAGGTTAGGTTAGGTTAGGTTAGGTTAGGTTAGGTTAGGTTAGGTTAGGTTAGGTTAGGTTAGGTTAGGTTAGGTTAGGTTAGGTTAGGTTAGGTTAGGTTAGGTTAGGTTAGGTTAGGTTAGGTTAGGTTAGGTTAGGTTAGGTTAGGTTAGGTTAGGTTAGGTTAGGTTAGGTTAGGTTAGGTTAGGTTAGGTTAGGTTAGGTTAGGTTAGGTTAGGTTAGGTTAGGTTAGGTTAGGTTAGGTTAGGTTAGGTTAGGTTAGGTTAGGTTAGGTTAGGTTAGGTTAGGTTAGGTTAGGTTAGGTTAGGTTAGGTTAGGTTAGGTTAGGTTAGGTTAGGTTAGGTTAGGTTAGGTTAGGTTAGGTTAGGTTAGGTTAGGTTAGGTTAGGTTAGGTTAGGTTAGGTTAGGTTAGGTTAGGTTAGGTTAGGTTAGGTTAGGTTAGGTTAGGTTAGGTTAGGTTAGGTTAGGTTAGGTTAGGTTAGGTTAGGTTAGGTTAGGTTAGGTTAGGTTAGGTTAGGTTAGGTTAGGTTAGGTTAGGTTAGGTTAGGTTAGGTTAGGTTAGGTTAGGTTAGGTTAGGTTAGGTTAGGTTAGGTTAGGTTAGGTTAGGTTAGGTTAGGTTAGGTTAGGTTAGGTTAGGTTAGGTTAGGTTAGGTTAGGTTAGGTTAGGTTAGGTTAGGTTAGGTTAGGTTAGGTTAGGTTAGGTTAGGTTAGGTTAGGTTAGGTTAGGTTAGGTTAGGTTAGGTTAGGTTAGGTTAGGTTAGGTTAGGTTAGGTTAGGTTAGGTTAGGTTAGGTTAGGTTAGGTTAGGTTAGGTTAGGTTAGGTTAGGTTAGGTTAGGTTAGGTTAGGTTAGGTTAGGTTAGGTTAGGTTAGGTTAGGTTAGGTTAGGTTAGGTTAGGTTAGGTTAGGTTAGGTTAGGTTAGGTTAGGTTAGGTTAGGTTAGGTTAGGTTAGGTTAGGTTAGGTTAGGTTAGGTTAGGTTAGGTTAGGTTAGGTTAGGTTAGGTTAGGTTAGGTTAGGTTAGGTTAGGTTAGGTTAGGTTAGGTTAGGTTAGGTTAGGTTAGGTTAGGTTAGGTTAGGTTAGGTTAGGTTAGGTTAGGTTAGGTTAGGTTAGGTTAGGTTAGGTTAGGTTAGGTTAGGTTAGGTTAGGTTAGGTTAGGTTAGGTTAGGTTAGGTTAGGTTAGGTTAGGTTAGGTTAGGTTAGGTTAGGTTAGGTTAGGTTAGGTTAGGTTAGGTTAGGTTAGGTTAGGTTAGGTTAGGTTAGGTTAGGTTAGGTTAGGTTAGGTTAGGTTAGGTTAGGTTAGGTTAGGTTAGGTTAGGTTAGGTTAGGTTAGGTTAGGTTAGGTTAGGTTAGGTTAGGTTAGGTTAGGTTAGGTTAGGTTAGGTTAGGTTAGGTTAGGTTAGGTTAGGTTAGGTTAGGTTAGGTTAGGTTAGGTTAGGTTAGGTTAGGTTAGGTTAGGTTAGGTTAGGTTAGGTTAGGTTAGGTTAGGTTAGGTTAGGTTAGGTTAGGTTAGGTTAGGTTAGGTTAGGTTAGGTTAGGTTAGGTTAGGTTAGGTTAGGTTAGGTTAGGTTAGGTTAGGTTAGGTTAAGGGATCGTCCTTCGGTAGAATTGGCTCAAATTCAGAATATAAGGGTTTCTAAAGGGGATCTAAATTCTGGACCCCCCTTTAGGGGTGGAAATCCCCCCCCTTCTGGTAGCTGCCATACAAAAAAAAGTGTTTTTATTTTTTAAAAAAAAAAGTTACAACGCTATCTGGCTGGAACTAGCGTTGAACCTATTACTTTTTGATTCTCTAGAAACGGTTTTTTTTTTATCGAAATCGGATAATAAATAAAGATTTTAGACCTGGGTTAGATTTTTTGGCCATATAAAAAAGTCGTCAAAAAATTTTGAAAAAAATCATATCCATGAGTTTGCATTTCACTCGTGCACCTACTTCGTGGTGCCGACAGCCCAAAAATGAAGTCCATTTTTATCTATCTCTTACCGTTTCTGAGATAATGATTTTTAAAGTTCGGAAAAATTGCCTGTTGCTTTCATCAGGCGCTGAGTCTCAAAATGTATGGGGAAACTAAAATCCGACTCGCGCTTGACCAAAATTTTTTTTTCTTTGTTTTGTTGTAATTTCTGTTTTATGATGAATTTGACAATGTGAATTGACATAATATTGTTTGTATGACAGTTTTTTGACAGTTTTTATTTTTTAATGTAAATGCATTTATTACGTAGAAATTGATGATATGACATACTTTATTTGACAGAAAGTGTCAAATTAGTAAATTTTGACAGTTTTTTGACATTGTTGAATTCGATGGTACAACTTACTATATGAGTGCTAAGATAGTCAAATCTGTCAAATTTCGTAAATTTGACAGTTTTTTGACAATTTTTGTTTTTTATTGAAAAGGCATTTATTAGTTGGAAATTGATGATATGACACACTTTATTTGACAGAAAGTGTCAAGTTAGTGAAATTTAAAAAAAACTGTCAGATTTTGACAAACGAGGTGTCGTTTTTAATTAATCTCGAATAACTCACACCAAAGGTGTGAATTGTTCAAAAATGACATTATTTTTGAGCTAACTCAAACCGTTTAAAAGTTGTCTGTCAAACTGACAGATTTTGACAAACGAGGTGTCGTTTTCAGCAAATCTCGAATAACTCACACCCATAGGGTGTGAATTGCTCAAAAATGGCATTATTTTTGAGCTACCTCTTACCGTTTCTGAGATACTAGTAATTAAAAGCTAGACCTCTGGTAGGTGTCTTTACCATACACTTTGTTCCTAGATGTGAGGTCAGCTTATAGTAGTTTATATTCTTTCATGTTAAAATTCTGGCTAAGTTAAAAAGTCTATACTGCATACTCACCTATCTAATTAGGTTTTAGGTTAGGTTAGGTTTTAGGTTAGGTTAGGTTTTAGGTTAGGTTAGGTTTTAGGTTAGGTTAGGTTTTAGGTTAGGTTAGGTTTTAGGTTAGGTTAGGTTTTAGGTTAGGTTAGGTTTTAGGTTAGGTTAGGTTTTAGGTTAGGTTAGGTTTTAGGTTAGGTTAGGTTTTAGGTTAGGTTAGGTTTTAGGTTAGGTTAGGTTAGGTTAGGTTAGGTTAGGTTAGGTTAGGTTAGGTTAGGTTAGGTTAGGTTAGGTTAGGTTAGGTTAGGTTAGGTTAGGTTAGGTTAGGTTAGGTTAGGTTAGGTTAGGTTAGGTTAGGTTAGGTTAGGTTAGGTTAGGTTAGGTTAGGTTAGGTTAGGTTAGGTTAGGTTAGGTTAGGTTAGGTTAGGTTAGGTTAGGTTAGGTTAGGTTAGGTTAGGTTAGGTTAGGTTAGGTTAGGTTAGGTTAGGTTAGGTTAGGTTAGGTTAGGTTAGGTTAGGTTAGGTTAGGTTAGGTTAGGTTAGGTTAGGTTAGGTTAGGTTAGGTTAGGTTAGGTTAGGTTAGGTTAGGTTAGGTTAGGTTAGGTTAGGTTAGGTTAGGTTAGGTTAGGTTAGGTTAGGTTAGGTTAGGTTAGGTTAGGTTAGGTTAGGTTAGGTTAGGTTAGGTTAGGTTAGGTTAGGTTAGGTTAGGTTAGGTTAGGTTAGGTTAGGTTAGGTTAGGTTAGGTTAGGTTAGGTTAGGTTAGGTTAGGTTAGGTTAGGTTAGGTTAGGTTAGGTTAGGTTAGGTTAGGTTAGGTTAGGTTAGGTTAGGTTAGGTTAGGTTAGGTTAGGTTAGGTTAGGTTAGGTTAGGTTAGGTTAGGTTAGGTTAGGTTAGGTTAGGTTAGGTTAGGTTAGGTTAGGTTAGGTTAGGTTAGGTTAGGTTAGGTTAGGTTAGGTTAGGTTAGGTTAGGTTAGGTTAGGTTAGGTTAGGTTAGGTTAGGTTAGGTTAGGTTAGGTTAGGTTAGGTTAGGTTAGGTTAGGTTAGGTTAGGTTAGGTTAGGTTAGGTTAGGTTAGGTTAGGTTAGGTTAGGTTAGGTTAGGTTAGGTTAGGTTAGGTTAGGTTAGGTTAGGTTAGGTTAGGTTAGGTTAGGTTAGGTTAGGTTAGGTTAGGTTAGGTTAGGTTAGGTTAGGTTAGGTTAGGTTAGGTTAGGTTAGGTTAGGTTAGGTTAGGTTAGGTTAGGTTAGGTTAGGTTAGGTTAGGTTAGGTTAGGTTAGGTTAGGTTAGGTTAGGTTAGGTTAGGTTAGGTTAGGTTAGGTTAGGTTAGGTTAGGTTAGGTTAGGTTAGGTTAGGTTAGGTTAGGTTAGGTTAGGTTAGGTTAGGTTAGGTTAGGTTAGGTTAGGTTAGGTTAGGTTAGGTTAGGTTAGGTTAGGTTAGGTTAGGTTAGGTTAGGTTAGGTTAGGTTAGGTTAGGTTAGGTTAGGTTAGGTTAGGTTAGGTTAGGTTAGGTTAGGTTAGGTTAGGTTAGGTTAGGTTAGGTTAGGTTAGGTTAGGTTAGGTTAGGTTAGGTTAGGTTAGGTTAGGTTAGGTTAGGTTAGGTTAGGTTAGGTTAGGTTAGGTTAGGTTAGGTTAGGTTAGGTTAGGTTAGGTTAGGTTAGGTTAGGTTAGGTTAGGTTAGGTTAGGTTAGGTTAGGTTAGGTTAGGTTAGGTTAGGTTAGGTTAGGTTAGGTTAGGTTAGGTTAGGTTAGGTTAGGTTAGGTTAGGTTAGGTTAGGTTAGGTTAGGTTAGGTTAGGTTAGGTTAGGTTAGGTTAGGTTAGGTTAGGTTAGGTTAGGTTAGGTTAGGTTAGGTTAGGTTAGGTTAGGTTAGGTTAGGTTAGGTTAGGTTAGGTTAGGTTAGGTTAGGTTAGGTTAGGTTAGGTTAGGTTAGGTTAGGTTAGGTTAGGTTAGGTTAGGTTAGGTTAGGTTAGGTTAGGTTAGGTTAGGTTAGGTTAGGTTAGGTTAGGTTAGGTTAGGTTAGGTTAGGTTAGGTTAGGTTAGGTTAGGTTAGGTTATAGGATCGTCCTTCGGTAGAATTGGCTCAAATTCAGAATATAAGGGTTTCTAAAGGGGATCTAAATTCTGGACCCCCCTTTAGGGGTGGGAATCCCCCCCCTTCTGGTAGCTGCCATACAAAAAAAAGTGTTTTTATTTTTTTTAAAAAAAAGTTACAACGCTATCTGGCTGGAACCAGCGTTGAACCTATTACTTTTTGATTCTCTAGAAACGGTTTTTTTTTTATCGAAATCGGATAATAAATAAAGATTTTAGACCTGGGTTAGATTTTTTGGCCATATAAAAAAGTCGTCAAAAAATTTTGAAAAAAATCATATCCATGAGTTTGCATTTCACTCGTGCACCTACTTCGTGGTGCCGACAGCCCAAAAATGAAGTCCATTTTTATCTATCTCTTACCGTTTCTGAGATAATGATTTTTAAAGTTCGGAAAAATTGCCTGTTGCTTTCATCAGGCGCTGAGTCTCAAAATGTATGGGGAAACTACCTTTCCGACTCGCGCTTGACCAAAATTTTTTTTTCTTTGTTTTGTTGTAATTTCTGTTTTATGATGAATTTGACAATGTGAATTGACATAATATTGTTTGTATGACAGTTTTTTGACAGTTTTTATTTTTTAATGAAAATGCATTTATTACGTAGAAATTGATGATATGACATACTTTATTTGACAGAAAGTGTCAAATTAGTAAATTTTGACAGTTTTTTGACATTGTTGAATTCGATGGTACAACTTACTATATGAGTGCTAAGATAGTCAAATCTGTCAAATTTCGTAAATTTGACAGTTTTTTGTCAATTTTTGTTTTTTATTGAAAATGCATTTATTAGTTGGAAATTGATGATATGACACACTTTATTTGACAGAAAGTGTCAAGTTAGTGAAATTTAAAAAAAACTGTCAGATTTTGACAAACGAGGTGTCGTTTTTAATTAATCTCGAATAACTCACACCAAAGGTGTGAATTGTTCAAAAATGACATTATTTTTGAGCTAACTCAAACCGATTAAAAGTTGTCTGTCAAACTGACAGATTTTGACAAACGAGGTGTCGTTTTCAGCAAATCTCGAATAACTCACACCCATAGGGTGTGAATTGCTCAAAAATGGCATTATTTTTGAGCTACCTCTTACCGTTTCTGAGATACTAGTAATTAAAAGCTAGACCTCTGGTAGGTGTCTTTACCATACACTTTGTTCCTAGATGTGAGGTCAGCTTATAGTAGTTTATATTCTTTCATGTTAAAATTCTGGCTAAGTTAAAAAGTCTATACTGCATACTCACCTATCTAATTAGGTTTTAGGTTAGGTTAGGTTTTAGGTTAGGTTAGGTTTTAGGTTAGGTTAGGTTTTAGGTTAGGTTAGGTTTTAGGTTAGGTTAGGTTTTAGGTTAGGTTAGGTTTTAGGTTAGGTTAGGTTTTAGGTTAGGTTAGGTTTTAGGTTAGGTTAGGTTTTAGGTTAGGTTAGGTTTTAGGTTAGGTTAGGTTTTAGGTTAGGTTAGGTTTTAGGTTAGGTTAGGTTTTAGGTTAGGTTAGGTTTTAGGTTAGGTTAGGTTTTAGGTTAGGTTAGGTTTTAGGTTAGGTTAGGTTTTAGGTTAGGTTAGGTTTTAGGTTAGGTTAGGTTTTAGGTTAGGTTAGGTTTTAGGTTAGGTTAGGTTTTAGGTTAGGTTAGGTTTTAGGTTAGGTTAGGTTTTAGGTTAGGTTAGGTTTTAGGTTAGGTTAGGTTTTAGGTTAGGTTAGGTTTTAGGTTAGGTTAGGTTTTAGGTTAGGTTAGGTTTTAGGTTAGGTTAGGTTTTAGGTTAGGTTAGGTTTTAGGTTAGGTTAGGTTTTAGGTTAGGTTAGGTTAGGTTAGGTTAGGTTAGGTTAGGTTAGGTTAGGTTAGGTTAGGTTAGGTTAGGTTAGGTTAGGTTAGGTTAGGTTAGGTTAGGTTAGGTTAGGTTAGGTTAGGTTAGGTTAGGTTAGGTTAGGTTAGGTTAGGTTAGGTTAGGTTAGGTTAGGTTAGGTTAGGTTAGGTTAGGTTAGGTTAGGTTAGGTTAGGTTAGGTTAGGTTAGGTTAGGTTAGGTTAGGTTAGGTTAGGTTAGGTTAGGTTAGGTTAGGTTAGGTTAGGTTAGGTTAGGTTAGGTTAGGTTAGGTTAGGTTAGGTTAGGTTAGGTTAGGTTAGGTTAGGTTAGGTTAGGTTAGGTTAGGTTAGGTTAGGTTAGGTTAGGTTAGGTTAGGTTAGGTTAGGTTAGGTTAGGTTAGGTTAGGTTAGGTTAGGTTAGGTTAGGTTAGGTTAGGTTAGGTTAGGTTAGGTTAGGTTAGGTTAGGTTAGGTTAGGTTAGGTTAGGTTAGGTTAGGTTAGGTTAGGTTAGGTTAGGTTAGGTTAGGTTAGGTTAGGTTAGGTTAGGTTAGGTTAGGTTAGGTTAGGTTAGGTTAGGTTAGGTTAGGTTAGGTTAGGTTAGGTTAGGTTAGGTTAGGTTAGGTTAGGTTAGGTTAGGTTAGGTTAGGTTAGGTTAGGTTAGGTTAGGTTAGGTTAGGTTAGGTTAGGTTAGGTTAGGTTAGGTTAGGTTAGGTTAGGTTAGGTTAGGTTAGGTTAGGTTAGGTTAGGTTAGGTTAGGTTAGGTTAGGTTAGGTTAGGTTAGGTTAGGTTAGGTTAGGTTAGGTTAGGTTAGGTTAGGTTAGGTTAGGTTAGGTTAGGTTAGGTTAGGTTAGGTTAGGTTAGGTTAGGTTAGGTTAGGTTAGGTTAGGTTAGGTTAGGTTAGGTTAGGTTAGGTTAGGTTAGGTTAGGTTAGGTTAGGTTAGGTTAGGTTAGGTTAGGTTAGGTTAGGTTAGGTTAGGTTAGGTTAGGTTAGGTTAGGTTAGGTTAGGTTAGGTTAGGTTAGGTTAGGTTAGGTTAGGTTAGGTTAGGTTAGGTTAGGTTAGGTTAGGTTAGGTTAGGTTAGGTTAGGTTAGGTTAGGTTAGGTTAGGTTAGGTTAGGTTAGGTTAGGTTAGGTTAGGTTAGGTTAGGTTAGGTTAGGTTAGGTTAGGTTAGGTTAGGTTAGGTTAGGTTAGGTTAGGTTAGGTTAGGTTAGGTTAGGTTAGGTTAGGTTAGGTTAGGTTAGGTTAGGTTAGGTTAGGTTAGGTTAGGTTAGGTTAGGTTAGGTTAGGTTAGGTTAGGTTAGGTTAGGTTAGGTTAGGTTAGGTTAGGTTAGGTTAGGTTAGGTTAGGTTAGGTTAGGTTAGGTTAGGTTAGGTTAGGTTAGGTTAGGTTAGGTTAAGGGATCGTCCTTCGGTAGAATTGGCTCAAATTCAGAATATAAGGGTTTCTAAAGGGGATCTAAATTCTGGACCCCCCTTTAGGGGTGGAAATCCCCCCCCTTCTGGTAGCTGCCATACAAAAAAAAGTGTTTTTATTTTTTAAAAAAAAAAGTTACAACGCTATCTGGCTGGAACTAGCGTTGAACCTATTACTTTTTGATTCTCTAGAAACGGTTTTTTTTTTATCGAAATCGGATAATAAATAAAGATTTTAGACCTGGGTTAGATTTTTTGGCCATATAAAAAAGTCGTCAAAAAATTTTGAAAAAAATCATATCCATGAGTTTGCATTTCACTCGTGCACCTACTTCGTGGTGCCGACAGCCCAAAAATGAAGTCCATTTTTATCTATCTCTTACCGTTTCTGAGATAATGATTTTTAAAGTTCGGAAAAATTGCCTGTTGCTTTCATCAGGCGCTGAGTCTCAAAATGTATGGGGAAACTAAAATCCGACTCGCGCTTGACCAAAATTTTTTTTTCTTTGTTTTGTTGTAATTTCTGTTTTATGATGAATTTGACAATGTGAATTGACATAATATTGTTTGTATGACAGTTTTTTGACAGTTTTTATTTTTTAATGTAAATGCATTTATTACGTAGAAATTGATGATATGACATACTTTATTTGACAGAAAGTGTCAAATTAGTAAATTTTGACAGTTTTTTGACATTGTTGAATTCGATGGTACAACTTACTATATGAGTGCTAAGATAGTCAAATCTGTCAAATTTCGTAAATTTGACAGTTTTTTGACAATTTTTGTTTTTTATTGAAAAGGCATTTATTAGTTGGAAATTGATGATATGACACACTTTATTTGACAGAAAGTGTCAAGTTAGTGAAATTTAAAAAAAACTGTCAGATTTTGACAAACGAGGTGTCGTTTTTAATTAATCTCGAATAACTCACACCAAAGGTGTGAATTGTTCAAAAATGACATTATTTTTGAGCTAACTCAAACCGTTTAAAAGTTGTCTGTCAAACTGACAGATTTTGACAAACGAGGTGTCGTTTTCAGCAAATCTCGAATAACTCACACCCATAGGGTGTGAATTGCTCAAAAATGGCATTATTTTTGAGCTACCTCTTACCGTTTCTGAGATACTAGTAATTAAAAGCTAGACCTCTGGTAGGTGTCTTTACCATACACTTTGTTCCTAGATGTGAGGTCAGCTTATAGTAGTTTATATTCTTTCATGTTAAAATTCTGGCTAAGTTAAAAAGTCTATACTGCATACTCACCTATCTAATTAGGTTTTAGGTTAGGTTAGGTTTTAGGTTAGGTTAGGTTTTAGGTTAGGTTAGGTTTTAGGTTAGGTTAGGTTTTAGGTTAGGTTAGGTTTTAGGTTAGGTTAGGTTTTAGGTTAGGTTAGGTTTTAGGTTAGGTTAGGTTTTAGGTTAGGTTAGGTTTTAGGTTAGGTTAGGTTTTAGGTTAGGTTAGGTTTTAGGTTAGGTTAGGTTTAGGTTAGGTTAGGTTAGGTTAGGTTAGGTTAGGTTAGGTTAGGTTAGGTTAGGTTAGGTTAGGTTAGGTTAGGTTAGGTTAGGTTAGGTTAGGTTAGGTTAGGTTAGGTTAGGTTAGGTTAGGTTAGGTTAGGTTAGGTTAGGTTAGGTTAGGTTAGGTTAGGTTAGGTTAGGTTAGGTTAGGTTAGGTTAGGTTAGGTTAGGTTAGGTTAGGTTAGGTTAGGTTAGGTTAGGTTAGGTTAGGTTAGGTTAGGTTAGGTTAGGTTAGGTTAGGTTAGGTTAGGTTAGGTTAGGTTAGGTTAGGTTAGGTTAGGTTAGGTTAGGTTAGGTTAGGTTAGGTTAGGTTAGGTTAGGTTAGGTTAGGTTAGGTTAGGTTAGGTTAGGTTAGGTTAGGTTAGGTTAGGTTAGGTTAGGTTAGGTTAGGTTAGGTTAGGTTAGGTTAGGTTAGGTTAGGTTAGGTTAGGTTAGGTTAGGTTAGGTTAGGTTAGGTTAGGTTAGGTTAGGTTAGGTTAGGTTAGGTTAGGTTAGGTTAGGTTAGGTTAGGTTAGGTTAGGTTAGGTTAGGTTAGGTTAGGTTAGGTTAGGTTAGGTTAGGTTAGGTTAGGTTAGGTTAGGTTAGGTTAGGTTAGGTTAGGTTAGGTTAGGTTAGGTTAGGTTAGGTTAGGTTAGGTTAGGTTAGGTTAGGTTAGGTTAGGTTAGGTTAGGTTAGGTTAGGTTAGGTTAGGTTAGGTTAGGTTAGGTTAGGTTAGGTTAGGTTAGGTTAGGTTAGGTTAGGTTAGGTTAGGTTAGGTTAGGTTAGGTTAGGTTAGGTTAGGTTAGGTTAGGTTAGGTTAGGTTAGGTTAGGTTAGGTTAGGTTAGGTTAGGTTAGGTTAGGTTAGGTTAGGTTAGGTTAGGTTAGGTTAGGTTAGGTTAGGTTAGGTTAGGTTAGGTTAGGTTAGGTTAGGTTAGGTTAGGTTAGGTTAGGTTAGGTTAGGTTAGGTTAGGTTAGGTTAGGTTAGGTTAGGTTAGGTTAGGTTAGGTTAGGTTAGGTTAGGTTAGGTTAGGTTAGGTTAGGTTAGGTTAGGTTAGGTTAGGTTAGGTTAGGTTAGGTTAGGTTAGGTTAGGTTAGGTTAGGTTAGGTTAGGTTAGGTTAGGTTAGGTTAGGTTAGGTTAGGTTAGGTTAGGTTAGGTTAGGTTAGGTTAGGTTAGGTTAGGTTAGGTTAGGTTAGGTTAGGTTAGGTTAGGTTAGGTTAGGTTAGGTTAGGTTAGGTTAGGTTAGGTTAGGTTAGGTTAGGTTAGGTTAGGTTAGGTTAGGTTAGGTTAGGTTAGGTTAGGTTAGGTTAGGTTAGGTTAGGTTAGGTTAGGTTAGGTTAGGTTAGGTTAGGTTAGGTTAGGTTAGGTTAGGTTAGGTTAGGTTAGGTTAGGTTAGGTTAGGTTAGGTTAGGTTAGGTTAGGTTAGGTTAGGTTAGGTTAGGTTAGGTTAGGTTAGGTTAGGTTAGGTTAGGTTAGGTTAGGT
>CAUVZM010000007.1:12500-16133 GCA_963556455.1 Epiblema foenella
CTAACCTAACCTAACCTAACCTAACCTAACCTAACCTAACCTAACCTAACCTAACCTAACCTAACCTAACCTAACCTAACCTAACCTAACCTAACCTAACCTAACCTAACCTAACCTAACCTAACCTAACCTAACCTAACCTAACCTAACCTAACCTAACCTAACCTAACCTAACCTAACCTAACCTAACCTAACCTAACCTAACCTAACCTAACCTAACCTAACCTAACCTAACCTAACCTAACCTAACCTAACCTAACCTAACCTAACCTAACCTAACCTAACCTAACCTAACCTAACCTAACCTAACCTAACCTAACCTAACCTAACCTAACCTAACCTAACCTAACCTAACCTAACCTAACCTAACCTAACCTAACCTAACCTAACCTAACCTAACCTAACCTAACCTAACCTAACCTAACCTAACCTAACCTAACCTAACCTAACCTAACCTAACCTAACCTAACCTAACCTAACCTAACCTAACCTAACCTAACCTAACCTAACCTAACCTAACCTAACCTAACCTAACCTAACCTAACCTAACCTAACCTAACCTAACCTAACCTAACCTAACCTAACCTAACCTAACCTAACCTAACCTAACCTAACCTAACCTAACCTAACCTAACCTAACCTAACCTAACCTAACCTAACCTAACCTAACCTAACCTAACCTAACCTAACCTAACCTAACCTAACCTAACCTAACCTAACCTAACCTAACCTAACCTAACCTAACCTAACCTAACCTAACCTAACCTAACCTAACCTAACCTAACCTAACCTAACCTAACCTAACCTAACCTAACCTAACCTAACCTAACCTAACCTAACCTAACCTAACCTAACCTAACCTAACCTAACCTAACCTAACCTAACCTAACCTAACCTAACCTAACCTAACCTAACCTAACCTAACCTAACCTAACCTAACCTAACCTAACCTAACCTAACCTAACCTAACCTAACCTAACCTAACCTAACCTAACCTAACCTAACCTAACCTAACCTAACCTAACCTAACCTAACCTAACCTAACCTAACCTAACCTAACCTAACCTAACCTAACCTAACCTAACCTAACCTAACCTAACCTAACCTAACCTAACCTAACCTAACCTAACCTAACCTAACCTAACCTAACCTAACCTAACCTAACCTAACCTAACCTAACCTAACCTAACCTAACCTAACCTAACCTAACCTAACCTAACCTAACCTAACCTAACCTAACCTAACCTAACCTAACCTAACCTAACCTAACCTAACCTAACCTAACCTAACCTAACCTAACCTAACCTAACCTAACCTAACCTAACCTAACCTAACCTAACCTAACCTAACCTAACCTAACCTAACCTAACCTAACCTAACCTAACCTAACCTAACCTAACCTAACCTAACCTAACCTAACCTAACCTAACCTAACCTAACCTAACCTAACCTAACCTAACCTAACCTAACCTAACCTAACCTAACCTAACCTAACCTAACCTAACCTAACCTAACCTAACCTAACCTAACCTAACCTAACCTAACCTAACCTAACCTAACCTAACCTAACCTAACCTAACCTAACCTAACCTAACCTAACCTAACCTAACCTAACCTAACCTAACCTAACCTAACCTAACCTAACCTAACCTAACCTAACCTAACCTAACCTAACCTAACCTAACCTAACCTAACCTAACCTAACCTAACCTAACCTAACCTAACCTAACCTAACCTAACCTAACCTAACCTAACCTAACCTAACCTAACCTAACCTAACCTAACCTAACCTAACCTAACCTAACCTAACCTAACCTAACCTAACCTAACCTAACCTAACCTAACCTAACCTAACCTAACCTAACCTAACCTAACCTAACCTAACCTAACCTAACCTAACCTAACCTAACCTAACCTAACCTAACCTAACCTAACCTAACCTAACCTAACCTAACCTAACCTAACCTAACCTAACCTAACCTAACCTAACCTAACCTAACCTAACCTAACCTAACCTAACCTAACCTAACCTAACCTAACCTAACCTAACCTAACCTAACCTAACCTAACCTAACCTAACCTAACCTAACCTAACCTAACCTAACCTAACCTAACCTAACCTAACCTAACCTAACCTAACCTAACCTAACCTAACCTAACCTAACCTAACCTAACCTAACCTAACCTAACCTAACCTAACCTAACCTAACCTAACCTAACCTAACCTAACCTAACCTAACCTAACCTAACCTAACCTAACCTAACCTAACCTAACCTAACCTAACCTAACCTAACCTAACCTAACCTAACCTAACCTAACCTAACCTAACCTAACCTAACCTAACCTAACCTAACCTAACCTAACCTAACCTAACCTAACCTAACCTAACCTAACCTAACCTAACCTAACCTAACCTAACCTAACCTAACCTAACCTAACCTAACCTAACCTAACCTAACCTAACCTAACCTAACCTAACCTAACCTAACCTAACCTAACCTAACCTAACCTAACCTAACCTAACCTAACCTAACCTAACCTAACCTAACCTAACCTAACCTAACCTAACCTAACCTAACCTAACCTAACCTAACCTAACCTAACCTAACCTAACCTAACCTAACCTAACCTAACCTAACCTAACCTAACCTAACCTAACCTAACCTAACCTAACCTAACCTAACCTAACCTAACCTAACCTAACCTAACCTAACCTAACCTAACCTAACCTAACCTAACCTAACCTAACCTAACCTAACCTAACCTAACCTAACCTAACCTAACCTAACCTAACCTAACCTAACCTAACCTAACCTAACCTAACCTAACCTAACCTAACCTAACCTAACCTAACCTAACCTAACCTAACCTAACCTAACCTAACCTAACCTAACCTAACCTAACCTAACCTAACCTAACCTAACCTAACCTAACCTAACCTAACCTAACCTAACCTAACCTAACCTAACCTAACCTAACCTAACCTAACCTAACCTAACCTAACCTAACCTAACCTAACCTAACCTAACCTAACCTAACCTAACCTAACCTAACCTAACCTAACCTAACCTAACCTAACCTAACCTAACCTAACCTAACCTAACCTAACCTAACCTAACCTAACCTAACCTAACCTAACCTAACCTAACCTAACCTAACCTAACCTAACCTAACCTAACCTAACCTAACCTAACCTAACCTAACCTAACCTAACCTAACCTAACCTAACCTAACCTAACCTAACCTAACCTAACCTAACCTAACCTAACCTAACCTAACCTAACCTAACCTAACCTAACCTAACCTAACCTAACCTAACCTAACCTAACCTAACCTAACCTAACCTAACCTAACCTAACCTAACCTAACCTAACCTAACCTAACCTAACCTAACCTAACCTAACCTAACCTAACCTAACCTAACCTAACCTAACCTAACCTAACCTAACCTAACCTAACCTAACCTAACCTAACCTAACCTAACCTAACCTAACCTAACCTAACCTAACCTAACCTAACCTAACCTAACCTAACCTAACCTAACCTAACCTAACCTAACCTAACCTAACCTAACCTAACCTAACCTAACCTAACCTTTTTTTTTTTTTTTTTTTTTTTTTTTTTTTTGACGG
>OY747123.1:0-15986 GCA_963556455.1 Epiblema foenella
ATTTAAATAGCTTATAATTAGAGTGTAATATTGAAGATATTAAGGAGATTTTTAATCTTTAAATAATATTTATAAAAAAATTATTTTTATTTTTACAATGAAAATGTAATGTTTTAATTTAAACTATATAAATTAGAAATAATAATGGAATTTAACCACTAAAAATTAAGTTAGCAGCTTAATTTTAAATTATTTTATTTCTATATGTTTTTAATTGGAAATAAAATTTCAATTTTATCATTAACAGTGATATACCTCTATTTGGTTTCAATTAATTAAATAAGGAGTTATGTAAACTCTGTCTTTTAAGTCGAAATTAAATGCATAAATTGCTTCTTATTTAAGATAAATTAAAAAATTAATATTTTTTGAGTGCAAATCAAATGTTTTTATAAACTATTATCCTATGATTATGTGATTAATTAGTTCATTTTAATATGTTTTGATTTCATTCATGATATAAACCTAAAATTAACACAAATAAGAAAAAGTATCTAATTTTTGTTCAAATAATTAAATTAACATATATAAATGTTGAAATTATTGGAAAAATTAAAGCAATTTCAACATCAAAAATTAAAAAAATAACTGTAATTAAAAAAAAATGTATAGAAAAGGGAATTCGAGCTGAAGATTTTGGGTCGAATCCGCATTCAAATGGTGAAGATTTTTCTCGATCAATAAAAGATTTTTTTGATAAAATAATTGATAAAAATATTATAATATTAGATAAAATAATAAAGATAATTGAAATTAAAGTTATAATAATAATTATTTATATTAATAAAGATTAATCTTTTTGATTGGAAGTCAAATATACTAAATATATTATATAAATAGTTAATTTCCTCATCAGTAAATAGAAATATAAAGAAATAATCATACAACATCTACAAAATGTCAGTATCAAGCAGCAGCTTCAAATCCAAAGTGATGATTTTTAGAAAAGTGATTGTTTATATGTCGTATTAAACAAATTAATAAAAAGATTGTTCCAATTATAACATGTAAACCATGAAATCCTGTTGCTATAAAAAATGTTGATCCATAAATTCTATCAGCAATTGTGAATGGTGCTTCAATATATTCATAAGCTTGTAAAATTGTAAAATAAATTCCTAATATCACTGTAATAAATAATCCTTGAGTAGTTTGAGTAAAATTATTTTCTATTAAAGCATGATGAGCTCAAGTGACTGTAATTCCTGATGTAATTAAAATAATAGTATTTAATAATGGAATTTGAAATGGGTTAAATGGAATAATTCTAATAGGAGGTCATATTATACCAATTTCAATATTAGGTGATAATCTTCTATGAAAAAAAGCTCAAAAAAAGGAAATAAAAAAAAATACTTCTGAAATAATAAATAAAATTATTCCTCAACAAAGTCCTTTAGAGACTAAAATTGTATGTTTACCTTGAAGAGTTCCTTCACGACAAATATCTCGTCATCATTGATATATTGTTAAAATAGTAATAATATATCCTAAGATTAATAAATTTATATTAAAATTATGAAATCATTTTACTATTCCTGTAACTAAAGTTAGTACTCCGATAGCTCCTGTTAAAGGTCATGGTCTATAATCTACTAAATGGTATGGATGGTTATGGTGAGTTGTCATTAGTTAATTTTTAGTTAACTTCACTAGCATAAAGATTTCTTAAAATAGAAATAACATAAGATTGAATTACAGCTACAGCTGATTCTAAAATTATTAATAAAATTTGAATAATTACTAAAAAAATAACGAAATAAGAAGCTATATGAGGTCCTGTTCTTCTTAATAAAGTTATAAGTAAGTGACCAGCAATTATATTTGCAGTTAAACGAACAGCTAAAGTTCCTGGTCGAATAATATTACTAATAGTTTCAATTAATACTATAAATGGTATTAAAATTCTTGGGGTACCTTGAGGGATTATATGAGCAAATATATGTTGAGAGTTATTAATTCAACCATAAAATATAAATCTTAATCATAGAGGTAATGAAATTGATAGTGAGAGAGTTAAATGTCTAGTACTTGTAAAAATATAGGGAAATAATCCTAAAAAATTATTAAAAAGAATAAATGAAAATATTGAAACGAAAATAAATGTTGAACCTTTTAATCCATTTGCTCCTAATAAAGTTTTAAATTCTTTATGTAATGTATTTAAAATTAAATTTCATAATACTATAAATCGATTTGGAATTAATCAAAAGGAATATGGAATAAATAAAAGTCCAATTAAAGTTCTAATTCAATTAATGGATAAATTAAATAAATTAGTTGTTGGATCAAAAATTGAAAATAAATTATTTATCATTTTCAATTAAAATTTTTTGAGTGAAATTTTTTATTATTTTTTAAATTATTTAATTTTAAATTAAAAATATAATAATTTATAATATTAAATAAAATAAAAATACAAATAAAAAATAAGAAAGAAATTATTCAATTAATAGGTATTATTTGAGGAATAAAAGAATATTATTTTAATAATAATTTAAATTTGACATATTTATGTTATGGATTTAACTAATTCTTTATTCATTAGAAGTAATTGCTAATTTACTATAAAATGGTTTAAGAGACCAGTACTTGCTTTCAGTCATCTAATGATGAATAGTTATTAATTCAATTAATGAAATTTTTAATTGAAATTCTTTCAATTACAATAGGTATGAATCTATGATTTGCCCCACAAATTTCAGAACATTGACCATAAAAAATTCCAGGTCGGTTAATAAAGAAATTAGTTTGATTTAATCGACCTGGATTAGCATCAACTTTTACTCCTAAAGATGGTACTGTTCAAGAATGAATAACATCTGTAGCTGTAATTATAATTCGAATTTGATTATTTATTGGAATTACAATTCGATTATCTACATCTAATAAACGAAAATTATTAAAATTTATTTCATTTTGGGGGATTATATAAGAGTCAAATTGAATATTATTAAAGTCAGAGTATTCATAACTTCAATATCATTGATGGCCAATAGATTTTAGTGTAATAAGGGGATTATTTAATTCATCTAATAAATATAAAAGTCGTAATGAAGGTAAAGCAATAAAAATTAATGTAATTGCTGGAAGGATAGTTCAAATTAATTCAATTATTTGTCCTTCTAATAAAAATCGATTAATATATGAATTAAAGAATAGACTAATTATTAGATACCCGACTAAAATAGTAATTATAATTAAAATAACTAAAGTATGATCATGAAAAAAAATAATTTGTTCTATTAAAGGGGAGGCTCTATTTTGTAAATTTAAATTAGATCATGTTGCCATTTCTAAAAAAAGGATATTTCCTTTATAAATGGGGTTTAAATCCATTACATATAATCTGCCATATTAGAAATTTCTTAAAATAGGTAATTCATTATATGAATGTTCAGCTGGTGGGAGATTTTGGTATCATTCAATTGAAGAGTTTATGTTTAAAGGAAATAAAATAATTCGTTTTTTTACTATTGATTCTCAAATAATAATTAATATTAATATTGTAGCAATAAGGGAAATATAAGATCCTAATGAGGAGATAATATTTCATGAAGTATAAGTATCAGGATAATCAGAATATCGGCGAGGTATACCAGCTAATCCTAAAAAATGTTGAGGAAAAAATGTTAAATTTACTCCAATAAATATAATAAAAAATTGAATTTTTAATAAGTAAGGGTTTAAAGATAATCCTGTAAATAAAGGATATCAGTGAACAAATCCTCCCATAATAGCAAATACAGCACCTATAGATAAAACATAATGAAAATGAGCAACTACATAATATGTATCGTGAAGAGTAACATCAATTGAAGAATTAGCTAAAATTACTCCAGTTAATCCTCCTACTGTAAATAAAAATACAAATCCTAAACTTCATAATATTGAAGGTCTATAATTAATTTGAGTTCCATGAAGTGTAGCTAATCAACTAAAAATTTTAATTCCAGTTGGTACGGCAATAATTATAGTGGCTGATGTAAAATAAGCTCGTGTGTCAATATCTATTCCAACTGTAAATATATGATGAGCTCATACTACAAATCCTAATAATCCAATTGCTAATATAGCATAAATTATTCCTAAACATCCAAATGTTTCTTTTTTACCTCTTTCTTGAGAAATAATATGAGAAATTATTCCAAATCCAGGTAAAATTAAAATGTAAACTTCTGGATGACCAAAAAATCAAAATAAATGTTGGTATAAGATAGGGTCTCCTCCTCCAGCAGGATCAAAAAATGATGTATTAAGATTTCGATCTGTTAAAAGTATAGTGATTGCACCTGCTAATACTGGTAATGAGAGAAGTAATAAAAGAGCTGTAATTCCAACTGCTCAAACAAATAATGGTATTTGATCTAAGGATATATTATTAGGTCGTATATTAATAATAGTTGTAATAAAATTTACAGCTCCTAAAATTGATGAAATTCCTGCTAAATGAAGGGAAAAAATAGCTAAATCTACAGAACTTCCACTATGGGCAATGTTAGATGATAGTGGGGGGTATACTGTTCATCCAGTTCCAGCTCCATTTTCTACGATTCTTCTTGAAATTAGTAATATAATTGATGGGGGCAATAATCAAAATCTTATATTATTTATTCGAGGGAAAGCTATATCTGGAGCTCCTAATATTAAAGGTACTAATCAATTTCCAAATCCTCCAATTATAATAGGTATAACTATGAAAAAAATTATAATAAAAGCATGAGCGGTTACAATAGTGTTATAAATTTGATCATCTCCAATTAAAGATCCAGGATTTCCTAATTCTGCTCGAATTAATAATCTTAATGAAGTTCCAATTATTCCAGCTCAAATACCAAAAATAAAATATAATGTTCCAATATCTTTATGATTTGTAGAGTAAAGTCATTTTCGCTAATAAAATGGCTGAGAATTAAGCGATAAATTGTAAATTTATTAACGAGAAATACTTCTCTTTTATTATAAATAATTAAGCTTTATAGTTAAATTATAATATAAAATTGCAAATTTTAAGGTGAAAATATTCTAAGGCTTAAAGAAATTTTCTTTATAAATAATTTTGAAGATTATTAGTTTAAATTAACTTAAAACCTTATTAAATGAAAAAAAAGGTTCTAGTAATTATGCCTAAAATAGAAATTATTCTAAAAAAATTAATTATAAAAAAAAAATTATTTTTAATTTTAATTTTTAATCATTTTAATTTTAAATAATTAAATATTATTGAAGAATAAATAATTCGAATATAATATAATAATATAATTAATCTTATTATTACAAAAATAAATGTTAAAATTAAAAAATTATTTTTTAATATGAAATTAATTACTATTCACTTAGGGAAAAATCCAATAAATGGGGGTAACCCTCCTAAAGATAAAAAATTAATTGTTAGAGATATTTTAATTATTATATTTAAATTAATGATAAATAATTGATTAATAAAAAAAATATTAAATAAAAAAAATATAAAACATAATAATCTATTTAAAAAACTATAAAAACAAAAATAAAATATTCATAAATTTTCACTAATTATAATTGAAGATAATATTCACCCTAAATTATTAATAGATGAAAAAGCTATTAATTTTCGTAAGGAAGTTTGATTTAGTCCTCCAATTGCCCCAATAATAACATTTAAAATTATAATAATAATTAAAAATTTACTATTAAAAAAATAAGAAAGTAAAATTATAGGGGAAATTTTTTGTCATGTTATTAAAATAAAACAATTTAATCAAGATAATCCTTCTATAATATTAGGGAATCAAAAATGAAATGGGGCAGAACCTATTTTTATTAATAGAGCAGAATTTATTATAATGGGGGTAATTATAATTATTTCTGAATTTATTAATATTTTAATTAAAATAATAAATAAAAAATTAATTGAAGCAATAGATTGAATTAAAAAATATTTTAAAGATGCTTCAGAAGAGAATAAATTTTTTGAGTTTGAAATTAGGGGAATAAATCTTAATAAATTAATTTCTAAGCCAATTCAACAACCAAATCATGAATTAGATGAAATAGAAATTAATGTTCTAAAAAATAAAATAAATAAAAAAAATATTTTATTTGAATTTATATATATATGGATATAAAATAGAAATTAAAATTTCATTAAGAATTAAAAATTCATTAGTTATGTTATATTTTAGTGTATGATGCACAATAATTTTTGATATTATTAGGTATAGTTTAATTCTATAAAATATAATAAAGGTAGAATTCTACATAATTTATCCTATCAGAATAATCCTTTTATTTCAGGCACTTTATTTTTAAAAAAAAGGGAATTCCTTTATATTTGGGGTATGAACCCAAAAGCTTAATTTAGCTTATTTTTAATAAATATTTTTTATTATTTATATAAAAATTATTAACAATGGTTTTGTAAATATTTATTATTATTATTATATAAAATTTAATATAATATTTAAATTAAATATTTAATAATAATAATAATATAAATTTTATATATGAATATATAAAATTTAATTTTATACGTTAATTTATAAGAATTTAAATAGCAAATGCTATTTTTAATATGAATATTAGAATAAAAAATAAAGTAATTATTAAATATTTATTATTATTATTATTATATAAAATTTAATATAATATTTAAATTAAATATTTAATAATAATAATAATAATATAAATTTTATATATGAATATATAAAATTTAATTTTATACGTTAATTTATAAGAATTTAAATAGCAAATGCTATTTTTAATATGAATATTAGAATAAAAAATAAAGTAATTATTAAATATTTATTATTATTATTATTATATAAAATTTAATATAATATTTAAATTAAATATTTAATAATAATAATAATAATATAAATTTTATATATGAATATATAAAATTTAATTTTATACGTTAATTTATAAGAATTTAAATAGCAAATGCTATTTTTAATATGAATATTAGAATAAAAAATAAAGTAATTATTAAATATTTATTATTATTATTATTATATAAAATTTAATATAATATTTAAATTAAATATTTAATAATAATAATAATAATATAAATTTTATATATGAATATATAAAATTTAATTTTATACGTTAATTTATAAGAATTTAAATAGCAAATGCTATTTTTAATATGAATATTAGAATAAAAAATAAAGTAATTATTAAATATTTATTATTATTATTATTATATAAAATTTAATATAATATTTAAATTAAATATTTAATAATAATAATAATAATATAAATTTTATATATGAATATATAAAATTTAATTTTATACGTTAATTTATAAGAATTTAAATAGCAAATGCTATTTTTAATATGAATATTAGAATAAAAAATAAAGTAATTATTAAATATTTATTATTATTATTATTATATAAAATTTAATATATAAAAAAAAAAAAAAAAATCTATATTAATATTTTTATATATAAATAAAATTTTTATGTTTTTGAAAATTTATTTTAAATTTATTTTACATATAAATTTTAGTATATAATTTTAATTATTTTAATAATAATTATTATTTTCTTTTAGTAATTAACATTAAAAATTTAAGAAATTAAGATTTAGAAATATAAAAATTAATAACAAATTTTGTGCCAGCAGTTGCGGTTATACAAAAATTAAATTAAATTTTATTAGATATTAATAAATAATTAATTTATTTAATATAAATATTAAATTATTAAGTGAAATTTTAATTTAATTAAATATTATATTAAAATTATGAAATTTAATAAATTTTAATATAAACTAGGATTAGATACCCTATTATTAAAAATTTAAATATAAATACTAAAATAGTATGTAATTATTTATTGAAACTTAAATAATTTGGCGGTATTTTAGTTCATTTAGAGGAATCTGTTTATTAATTGATAATCCACGAATAATTTTACTTAATAAAAAAATTTTGTATATCGTTGTTAAAAAAATATTTATTAATAAATTTAATATTTAAAAATTTTAAATAAAAATTAAATCAGATCAAGATGCAGATTATAATTAAGAATATAATGGATTACAATAAATTTATTTAAATGAATATAATATTGAAATATAAAATTGAAGGTGGATTTAAATGTAATTTTATTTAATTTATTAAAATGATTAAAAATTAAAATATGTACATATTGCCCGTCGCTTTCATTTACAAATTGAAATAAGTCGTAACAAAGTAGAGGTACTGGAAAGTGTTTCTAGAAAGACAAATTAGAGCTTGAATAATAAGTATTTCATTTACATTGAAAAGATAATATATAATTATTTAATTTGAATGGGGAAAAATTAGTATATGAATAAATAATAAAAATAATTTTAATAAAATATGAGGAGGGGTTTTAGTATTTTATATAAAAAAAATTTATTAATTTATAGTGAATTAGTATTGTGGAATAAATTTGAAATATTTGAAAATAAATTATTTTAAAAGTAATTTTTATTTATTGTATCTTGTGTATCAGAGTTTATTAATAAAAATTTTTTGAAAAAAAATTCTCGAATTAAAAAGAGTTAATTATTTATAAAATTTATTGTGGCAAAAATATTTTTCATATTTAGTTAGAAATGAAATGTTAATCGTTTTTTAAGATATCTAGTTTTTTTAGAAAAAAATTTAATTTAAAATTGATTTAATTAAAAAATTAATTTTTTAATTTTTTAAAAATTAAATTTAATATTTTAAGGGATAAGCTTTAATTTAAATTTTTATAATGAAAATTAAAATTATTTAAAATTTTTAAAATTTATATTGTTTAAAAATTATAATTTTTTATAAATAATTTTAAATGAAAAGAAAATTTTATTTATCATTTAAATTTTTATAAATAAAAATAAAATTTAATTTTATAATTTTAGTTATAATGATAAAATTAGTATATAAATATAAAATAAATGAAATTTTTATTTTATTTAAAATTATTTATAAGGAATTCGGCAAATATTTATATTCACTTGTTTATCAAAAACATGTCTTTTTGTTAATAATTTAAAGTCTAATCTGCCCACTGATAAAATTAAAGGGCTGCAGTATTTTGACTGTACAAAGGTAGCATAATCATTAGTCTCTTAATTGGTGACTTGTATGAAAGATTGGATGAAATATAAACTGTCTTATTTTTATTTATAAAAATTAATTTTTTAATTAAAAAGTTAAAATATTATTAAAAGACGAGAAGACCCTATAGAGTTTTATATATTTATAAGTTATAGATTTTTTTATAAATATTAAATTTAGATTTATAATTATATTTTGTTGGGGTGATAGAAAAATAAAAATAACTTTTTTTTTATTGTATATATATATATATATATATAACATTAATAAATGATTAGATGATCCATAATTTATGATTAAAAGATTAAATTACCTTAGGGATAACAGCGTAATTTTTTTTTTTAGTTCAAATAAAAAAAAAAGTTTGCGACCTCGATGTTGGATTAAGATAAAATTTAAATGCAAAAGTTTAAAATTTTGATCTGTTCGATCATTAAAATCTTACATGATCTGAGTTCAAACCGGTGTAAGCCAGGTTGGTTTCTATCTTTAGTTAAATAAAATATTTTAGTACGAAAGGATCAAATATTTGAAATATTTTTAAAATTAGAATTTTATTAAATTTTATTTAAATAAATAATAAATAAAACTATTTTGGCAGATAAGTGTAATGGTTTTAGAAATCATAAATATATAAAATTTTATTATATAGGTAGTATATGATTTTAAAAGATTTATTTTTAGTTTTAATTGGTATACTGATTTTAGTTTTAGGGGTTTTAATTGGAGTTGCTTTTTTAACTTTATTAGAACGAAAAGTTTTAGGATATATTCAAATTCGTAAAGGTCCTAATAAATTGGGGATTATAGGGATTTTACAACCTTTTAGTGATGCTATTAAATTATTTACTAAGGAACAAACTTATCCTTTATATTCTAATTATTTTGCTTATTATTTTTCTCCTGTTGTAAGTTTTTTTTTATCTTTATTAATTTGAATAATTATTCCTTATTATTTTAATATGCTTAATTTTAATTTAGGGTTTTTATTTTTTTTTTGTTGTACTAGAATAGGAGTTTATACTTTAATGGTATCTGGTTGGTCATCAAATTCAAATTATTCATTATTAGGAGGGTTACGTGCTGTAGCTCAGACAATTTCTTATGAAGTTAGTTTAGCTTTAATTATATTATCTGTAATTGTTATAATTATAAGTTTTAATTTGGTAAAATTTAGAGAATATCAATCAATAATTTGATTTTTATTTACAATAATACCTTTATCTTTATGTTGAATATCATCTAGATTAGCAGAAACTAATCGAACTCCTTTTGATTTTGCTGAGGGTGAAAGAGAATTAGTTTCAGGGTTTAATGTTGAATATAGAAGTGGTGGGTTTGCTTTAATTTTTTTAGCTGAATATTCTAGAATTTTATTTATAAGAATGTTGTTTATTTTAATATATATAGGAGGTTATTCATTAGAAGTTATTTTTTATTTAAAATTAGTATTTATTTCTTTTTTTTTTATTTGAGTTCGGGGAACTTTACCTCGTTATCGTTATGATAAGTTAATATATTTAGCTTGAAAAAGATATTTACCTCTTTCTTTAAATTTTTTAATATTATTTATTGGAATAAAAATTTTTTTTATTTAATATATTTTTTTTAGTATAAATTAATAGAATATTTAATTCTTTCTTAAGTTTTCAAAACAAATGCTTTAACAAGCTCATTAATTAGTTATTAAAAATTAATTTATCTCAATAATTATTTAATAGTGGGTTAAGAATAAAATATGAAAAATAAATTACTGTTAGAAGTTGACCTGTAATAATATAAGGTTCTTCAACTGGTCGAGCTCCAATTCAAGTTAAAAGAATTACTGTAACAACTATTAATCAAAATAAAATTTGATTAATTGGATAGAATTGAATTCCTTGAATTTTTTTATTAAAAGTAATTGGTAAAATAATTAAAATTAGAATTGATATTACTAAGGCGATTACTCCTCCTAATTTATTGGGAATAGATCGTAAAATAGCATAGGCAAATAAAAAATATCATTCAGGTTGAATATGAACTGGGGTAACTAAAGGATTTGCAGGGATGAAATTATCGGGATCTCCTAATAAATTAGGATTAATTATTGTTAATATAATTAAAATAAATAATAAAATTAAAAATCCTACTAGATCTTTAAATGAAAAAAAAGGATGAAAGGGAATTTTATCTAAATTTCTATTAATACCTAGGGGGTTATTAGAGCCTGTTTGATGTAGAAATAATAAATGGATTATGGTTATTATTGCTAAAATGAATGGTAAAAGAAAGTGAAATGTATAAAATCGAGTTAATGTAGCATTATCAACTGCAAATCCTCCTCAAATTCAATTTACTAATATATTACCTAAATAAGGAATAGCAGATAATAAGTTAGTAATAACTGTAGCCCCTCAAAATGATATTTGTCCTCAAGGTAAAACATATCCTATAAATGCTGTTCCTATTAATAAAAATAAAATAATAACACCTACTATTCATGTATATTTTAAATTAAATGATTCATAATAAATTCCTCGTCCAATATGTAAATAAACGCAAATAAAGAAAAATGATGCTCCATTAGCATGTAAAGTTCGAATTAATCATCCATAATTTACGTTTCGACAAATATAATTTACACTAAAAAAGGCTATTTCAATATTAGCAGTATAATATATAGTTAAAAATAATCCAGTTAAAATTTGAATTATTAGACATAATCCTAGAAGAGACCCAAAATTTCATCAAGTTGAAATATTTGATGGGGATGGAAGATCAATAAGGGATCCGTTGATAATTTTAAAAATAGGATGAGTTTTTCGTAATGGTTTATAATTATTTATCATTAGTAAGTTTAAATAGAAGAACGTAATGGTCCATAAAAAATATTAGTAATTTTAACAACTGCAATTAAAGTAATAAAAAGATAAATAATTATTATTATTATTATTAAAAATGTTTGGTTATTGTATAATTTAGTTAAGTTTATTTTATTTTCATTATTAAAAAATAAATTTATATTAAAAATATTATTTATTTCATCATTAAAAGGAGTATTAATATAATCTAATTTTAATATGAATAATAAACTTAAAAATAAAATAATTATTATATTAAATAAAAAAAATTTTGTAAAAAAAAAATTATTTTTAAATAATTCATTAGAAGCAATTCTTGAAACATAAATAAATAATACTAATAATCCCCCTAAAAAAGTTAGAAATAAGATGTATGAAAATCAGTAAGTATTAATTAATATTCCTGATAATAAGCAAATAAAAATAGTTTGAATTAGAATTATTAATCCTATTGATAAGGGGTGTTTTATAAATAATATAAAAAAAGATATTAATATAATAGATAAGGAGAAAAATAATTTAATATCAAAGAATAGTTTAATAAAAATAATAATTTTGGAGATTATTGATAAAGAGATTTCTTTTTCTTTGAAGTTTTTAAAGAAAAGTCTTATTTTTGATTTACAAGACCAATGTTTTTTTTAAACTATAAAAACTAAAAATGAAAATATTTAATATGTTAATTGTTATTTCTATATTTGTTATTGGGAATTTAATTTTTGTTTCTAAGCATAAGCATTTATTAATTATTTTATTAAGATTAGAGTTTATAGTTTTAAGAGTTTTTTTATTTATATTATTAATTATAAGATTTATAAATTATAATATATATATATTAATAGTATTTTTAGTATTTTCAGTTTGTGAAGGGGCTTTAGGATTATCGATTTTAGTTTCCATAATTCGAACTCATGGTAATGATTATTTTCAAAGATTTAATTTATTATAAATGATAAAATTTTTATTTATAATAATTTTTATAATTCCTTTATGTTTTATAAAAAATATATTTTGAATGGTTCAAATATTTTTATTTATTTTGATATTTTTATTTATAAATTTAACAATAAGATTATATAATTTTAGAAATTTAAGATATATATTTGGATGTGATATAATTTCTTTTGGTTTAATTTTATTAAGAATTTGAATTTGTGGGTTAATAATGATAGCTAGTGAAAATTTATTTAAAATAAAATTTTATATTAATTTTTTTTTGTTTAATATTATTTTTTTATTAATTATATTATATATAACTTTTTCTGTTATGAATTTATTTATATTTTATTTGTTTTTTGAGGGTAGATTAATTCCTACTTTATTATTAATTATAGGATGAGGTTATCAACCTGAGCGAATTCAAGCAGGTTTATATTTATTATTTTATACTTTATTTGCTTCTTTACCTTTATTATTGGGAATTTTTTTTGTTTTTAATGAAGAAAAATTTATTATAATATATTTTATGAAATATCTAAATATAGATTTATATTTATTATATTTTGCAATAATTATAGCTTTTTTAGTTAAAATACCTATATATTTCGTTCATTTATGATTACCTAAAGCTCACGTAGAGGCTCCTGTATCAGGTTCTATAATTTTAGCTGGTATTATATTAAAATTAGGAGGGTATGGTTTATTACGGGTAATAATTTTTTTACAGCAAGTAAGTATAAAATTAAATTTTATTTGAATTATTATTAGTTTAGTGGGGGGATTTTATGTAAGATTAAATTGTTTTTGTCAAGTTGATATAAAATCTTTAATTGCTTATTCTTCAGTAGCTCATATAAGATTAGTAATTGGGGGAATTATAACAATAAGATATTGGGGATTTTTAGGTTCTTATGTATTAATAATTGGTCATGGATTATGTTCTTCTGGTATATTTTGTTTAGCTAATATTAATTATGAACGTTTACATAGACGAAGATTATTTATTAACAAGGGAATAATAAATTTTATTCCTTCTATAAGATTATGATGATTTTTGATTATATCAAGAAATATAGCTGCTCCTCCGTCTTTAAATTTAATAGGTGAAATTATGTTGATTAATAGATTAGTGGGATGATGTTGATTTTCAATAATTTTTTTAATATTAATTTCTTTTTTTAGAGCTGGTTATAGATTATATCTTTACTCTTATACTCAACATGGAAAATATTATTGTGGGATTTATAGTTTTTATACAGGAGTTTCTCGGGAATATTTATTATTATTATTACATTGATTACCTTTAAATGTATTAATTTTAAAAATTGATTATGTGATAATTTGATTTTACTTAAATAATTTAAATAAAATATTGATTTGTGGTATCAAAAATATGAATTAATCATTTTAAGTCATTCAAAAAAATTTCATTTGTTTCTTTAGTTTTTTTTTTTTATTTTTTTTTAGTTTAATAAATTTTTTATTTATAATATATTTTATTTATCAAAATATAGTTATTTTTTTAGAATGAGAATTAATTTCTTTTAATTCAAATATAATTGTTATATCAATTTTATTAGATTGAATATCTTTATTATTTATAATATTTGTTTCTTTAATTTCTTCTGTAGTAATTTTTTATAGAAGAAGATATATATCCTCAGAAAAAAATTTAAGTCGTTTTATTATTTTAGTTTTATTATTTGTTTTTTCTATAATTTTATTAATTATTAGCCCTAATTTAATTAGAATTTTTTTAGGTTGGGATGGATTAGGTTTAGTTTCTTATTGTTTAGTTATCTATTATCAAAATATTAAATCTTATAATGCTGGTATATTAACTGCATTATCTAATCGAATTGGGGATGTTTGTATTTTAATTTCTATTTCTTGAATAATAAATTATGGAAGATGAAATTATATTTTTTATTTAAATTTTATATCTAATGATTTTTCAATAAAGATGGTAGGTACAATAGTTATTTTAGCTGCTATAACTAAAAGAGCTCAGATTCCTTTTAGTTCTTGATTGCCTGCAGCTATAGCTGCTCCTACTCCTGTTTCTGCTTTAGTTCATTCTTCTACTTTAGTAACTGCTGGGGTTTATTTATTAATTCGATTTAATAATTTATTATTAGATCTTTTTATACTGAAAATTTTATTATTATTATCTGCATTGACAATATTTATATCTGGTATTACAGCTAATTATGAGTTTGACTTAAAAAAAATTATTGCATTATCAACTTTAAGACAATTAGGTTTAATAATAAGAATTTTAAGAATAGGTTTAGCTGATTTGGCTTTTTTTCATTTATTAACACATGCTATATTTAAAGCTTTATTATTTATATGTGCTGGTGTAGTAATTCATATAATAAATAATATTCAAGATATTCGTTATATAGGGGGTTTAAGTTATTATTTACCTTTTACTTCTTTATGTTTAAATATTTCTAATATGGCTTTATGTGGTATTCCATTTTTAGCTGGATTTTATTCTAAGGATATAATTTTAGAATTAGTTTCTTTAAGTTATTTAAATATATTTGTTTTTTTTTTATTTTATGTTTCAACTGGTTTAACTATATATTATAGTTTTCGTTTAATTATATATTTAATAATTAATGATTTTAATTTATTAAGAGTTTATAATTTATATGATGAAGATTATGTAATATTAAAAAGTATATTTATATTATTATTTATAAGAGTAATTAGAGGTGGATTTTTAAGATGAATAATTTTTTCTTATCCATATATAATTTATTTACCTTTTAGTTTAAAAATAATGGTAATTTATGTAAGTTTATTAGGTATATTAATAGGATATTTAGTAAGAAATATAAAAATTTATTCTTTAAATAAATTTTTATGTACTTATAATTTAAGAAATTTTTTAAGATTAATGTGATTTATACCTAGCTTATCTACTTATGGTTTAAGATTTTATTTTTTAAATTTTGGTCAAAATTTATTAAAAATTGTAGATATGGGTTGAAGTGAAATATATAGAGGGCAAGGAATATTTTTTATTTTAAAGAAATATTCTGTTTTTTATTATTTTTATCAAATAAATAATTTTAAAATTTATTTATTTAGATTTGTTTTATGAATGATTATTATATTATTTATTTTATTTATTT